>JAXRKP010001363.1:2500-5000 GCA_037039925.1 Doris montereyensis | reverse complement strand
CTTGATAAGGTTATTGCTGTTTTTTCTCGCATTGCCATACCAAAGTTTCCCTGTTCAGAAGCAAAGAAAAGATCTCAAACGATTAAATTCGAATGTAAAAATGGTCTAATGTCGGTAGTTCGCTGCTGCTGCTGCTGCTGTTGTTGTTGTTGTTGTTGATGATGATGATGGTGGTGGTTGGTGGTGGTAATGGTTGTTGTTGTTATAGTATAGTGCGTGTATGTTGATCAATGAAACTACAGGTAGTACGATATGAACACATTTCATAAGCTACTAAATGCCCCACCATGTAAACCACTCAATTACTCACACCAACTACTTCTTGCCAAACATCCACACACAATCCGGTTGGTTGAATCACGTCACAAAATCCTCCGTCTCTTCCATATTATTAGCTCCTCTGTCTGTCGTGAGTTGTTGCCTCACGTGGGTTGCATGTTTAAAGACAAGGCTACCTCACGTGGGGTTGCATGTTTAAAGACGAGGCTATAACTAGACTCCATTCACATCTAAATCGCCTCGACGTCACTCTCTTTTGACCTCCATTTTACCTTCAGTGGGCGAGTCCATTTCAAGCAACAGCGGCTGGGACCTAGAGAGGGGGAATTTTACATGGCGAGGTCGACAAACAAACATCTTGACAACCCCCTCCCCCCCACACCAAGAAAAAATGAAACTAGTCCGGTGGTGCTGTTCCGAATTTCGAAGTTAAAGTGTGAGAGCCAAGTTGACCCACAAGTACACATTCTCTTTGCTCTCGTAATTCATTCACCAAGAACACTGTTACAGTACATTAATACACAAAAATGTTGACCCATTATTGCCATTTGGCTTCGTCTTCATCTGCTGATCCAATCGTTAAATAACATTAATACACATGTTTCAGTGGCGTTGAAGATCGAGTGGTTGGGCTACCGGACTGGGGGTCATGCGGCATGAGGTCCAAGATTCGAATCCTAGTAAAAGCTTAGCCCGACGCTGTGTTCCTTGGGAAAGACATTCAAAATTCACCACACATTTCCCCACTCGACCAAGTTGCAAATGGGTACAAGCACTAGCCTGGGAGTAAAAACCTGTATCCGACTAGTGTCCTGTCCAGGAGGTGATTATCATCCCATGCTCCGCTTCACATATAGAAAATGGAATAAGCTCCGTATATATGGGCCAAAACATTAATACACCAAATGTTGACCCAAAATTACAATACGGCTTCTTCACCCATCCCTTCAACGACAGTTACATTAATACAGAAAATGTCCCAAAATTACAATTTCGCTTTCCCTTCTGCACCGCTCAGTCAATATGTGTATTAATGTATTATTACAATTCAACACCCATCTTTGACCCAGAATTACAATTCCTACCTGGTCTTCGCAATCAACATGTTAGACGAGACTAGTGTTACATTAAATAATATACCAACACAAAACAGATTAAAAGAAAGGAACTGCATTGTGGCTTGCAGGGCGCCGTGACACAGAAATACGTCACAGCAGTCATCAAGGGGCAAAATGGGAACGTGCGATAACTTTGGTATCAGCTGACATTGACATTATTGTGCCAATCTGTGGCTTTCATCAATGCGCCCCGGCCCTCTCCCAATCCTCCCAAGTTCTTGCTCTAGGAAGGACTCGGTGGTCCAGGGGCAAGGTGTCGGCATCTCAACCCAAAGGTCGTGGGTTCAAACACCGTGAGGATGAACAACTTTAACGTGTTATTCGGGTAAAACCTACCACCCCTGGTCCATCCAGGTAGGTGGATCGACACCTTGGTCCCATCGAAGACGGACGATAAACAGGAGGTTCACTCAACTCATGTGAAAATGGATACAAGCACTAGATTGGGAGTAAAAAAACCTGCATCAGACTAGCGTCTTGCCTGGGAGGTCATTAGCGTCCTGTCTGAGAGGTGATTAGCGTCCTATCTGAGAGGTGATTAGCGTCCAGTCTGAAAGGTGATTAGCGTCCTGTCTGAGACTGTGAGAGGTGATTAGCGTCCTGTCTCAGAGGTGATTAGCATCATGTCTGATAGGTGATTAGCGTCCTGTCTCAGAGGTGATTAGCGTCCTGTCTGAAAGGTGATTAGCGTCCTGTCTGAGGTGATTAGCGTCTTGTCTGAGGTGATTAGCATCCTGTCTGATAGGTGATTAGGGTCCTGTCTGAGGTGATTAGCGTCCTGTCTGAGGTGATGAGCGTCCTGTCTGAGGTGATGAGCGTCCTGTCTTATAGGTGATTAGCGTCCTGTCTGATTAGCGTCCTGTCTGAGGTGATTAGCGTCCTGTCTGAGACTCTGAGAGGTGATTAGCGTCCTGTCTCAGAGGTGATTAGCATCATGTCTGATAGGTGATTAGCGGCCTGTCTGAGGTGATTAGCGCCCTGTCTGAAAGGTGATTAGCGTCCTGTCTGAGGTGATTAGCGTCCTGTCTGATAGGTGATGAGCGTCCTGTTTGATAGGTGATTAGCGTCCTGTCTGAGAGGTGATTAGCGTCCTGTCTAAAAGG
>JAXRKP010001362.1:125000-133853 GCA_037039925.1 Doris montereyensis | reverse complement strand
GAACTAGATCTAGATATCTTAAAACAAATATTTAATTTTTGCGAATTACTTATGAGCTGAGAGAGCGCAACGCTATATTTGGATGAAATCCTAGTCTGGATTTCACTGATTATAAACACCAGTCATCATCTCCTTTCTCATTTCAATGACGTCTCTAATTATTCTTTTGTTTCATTAATGATTGGTCTTCGTTGTTTATGTTTAACTGTTGGGAGTTAATAATAATTGAGTAGATATACTAGTTTGCGTTAAAACGTTAACGCAGGGAAACGAATCGTTTGAAATCAGACAGAAAACTGGGTTTTTTTTTTGTTTTCAATCATTTGTATCAAAGAGTTCAAATATTTACTTGGAGTTCATACGTTTACGAAATAGATTTCTATACAGCATAAGGAGCCGAAACGTTTCCTGAATACACTTCCGTATAAGCAGCGGAAGTGGCTGCACATGCATTTGATTTTGGGAATGTGTAATAATGTGGTTTTCCACTGTTCGCCTGTCTTTAGACGTTTCACTTTTGAGACGTTTTCTGCACACCATCATCTTAGCCCTGTTCTACGGTCAGATTCCCCCACCCACGTCACAACAGATACATTTCTTGCCCACATGACCACAACCCGATCATTGTCATCTTGTGATTGGTATACAAAATTTGAGAAGTAGTATAAATTACTCGCATTGCGGCTCTCAGTGAGAGAACCACCAGAGACGCATTGTAGCAAAACCGTAGTGCTGTGAGTTCGCAATCACAACGACACTGGTTCAAAACCCATGGCTGGCCCAGGTGTTATTTCCCAACGTTGCACTCGTAGTAATCTTAGGAAAGCATTTCACTTTGCTGTTATCACTTGATTCTAGCGTCACTGTGAATGAATACAGCTATAGACAGAGGAAACACATAACAACCGAACAGGATTTTGAATGAAATTACCCGCTGGGGATTAAATGATGAACATTCGGTGAACCTGCATTTGTGCGGAGGTACGGACTATAAATCCATCTATACCCTTATTTTACTCTATCCCTTGGTAGAATATTGTTAGCTTAATAAACTCATTCGCCTGGCATATAATTTTCAAGAACTTGTGTTCGACCCATTTCATTTCAAACTACATTGCACTTCATTCAATCTTTCACATTCGAACATTGCACATGAATATCTTTCAAAAGAAAGAAATGATACTGGCATAATTAATTGAGAGAACAGGAACAGGGCGAAACAATGAAGTAGACACTGCTGTTATGAATAACGAAACGTGTTGGATCAGGGCCAGTGAAAGACGGACAATGGGCAATGTGAACTATCGATGAAATGCATCAATTCCTGGTTTAAAGTGAACTTTTATTGTGACGAGTGCATCGATTACAACTTTCTTTGATGCACTTCTATTGTGACGAGTGCATCGATTACAACTTTCTTGATGCACTTCTATTCTGACGAGTGCATCGATTACAACTTTCTTGATGAACTTCTTATTCTGACGAATGCATCGATTAGAACTTTCTTCTATTTGATGAACTTGACGAGTGCATCGATTACAACTTTCTTTGATTCTGACGAGTGCATCGATTACAACTTTCTTTGATGAACTTCTTATTCTGACGAGTGCATCGATTACAACTTTCTTTGATGAACTTCTTATTCTGACGAGTGCATCGATTAGAACTTTCTTTGATGAACTTCTTATTCTGACGACGAATGCATCGATTAGAACTTTCTTTGATGAACGTCTTATTCTGACGAGTGCATCAATTGCAACTTTCTTTCAATTTCAAGGAAAGCGTGCTAGTTACATCAGCTAGTAGTACATGTACTAGCAATCAGTGACACGAAGGGATCGGAGTGACAGGTTAGAGTGAACTGACATAATCAGGCTCGTGTAGGGTTTGTAACAATTCTCTTCCTCTTCTTTGCTTTCACTCATTTCATTTTGTCAGCGCAAAGCTAAAACGAGAGCGCACACTTTTATTGAGTAAATAGCCAAGCAATGGAAAATATTTAGAATGACGAGATTCAGAAAATAATAATTTGAGCACACAGTCTTTCAAACCATCAAAGACAACATCGCCACAACGTGGGTATAAGACGCATCCACGGGAATTTCGTCCGGCCTCCGATGAGACTGCATTGGGGGGTGAGGCTTACCTGTGTAGTGTGATCGGCAGGTGGTTTTCACCTACATCGGACAATGTTCATACCTACATAATTTGAACTTAACACCTCTCGTGTCCTGGGTAATGAAAACTTGGTCCGACTGACGGAGTCGCTTTGTCAGTGACTTCTTTTTCTTTCTTATTTCTTTTTTTTTTGTCGGGGCATGATAATCCTCTAGATTTAGATCTAATAGATTCCAAGCGTTCCCACACTGAGTAGCGTTGTTTTTTTTAATCGAGTGTGGCTTCATCAGTTTCTTCTTTTCAACGACGAAAAACATTTGAGCTATTAATCCTCGTCTCAAAATTGTTTACTTCTGCTGCCATATACCTTCTTTTGAACACTAAATAAACCAATCTCAGTTTTGAGATTACGATGAATTATCAGTGCCAACACATGTGGTAATCCTGTAAATGCCTCCACCTTTGCTGGTATCATTACCATTGCAATAAACCATCAGTTCGTGTCTGATTTGCAAAAATATAAATATCATATGGCATTTTGTTCGAGGGCTATTTGTGGAGGTTTCTAACTCTTTTGTTTATTGGTACGGCTTATAAATTAAACGTATATATTTTCGACCTTTTTGAACCAATGAATACGAATAGCCCAATGCAACCTACACCTAAATTGGAGCGAGTGTGCAATATGTCAAGATTTTCAGTTGCCGCAAACAAGTTTGATTATGCATTAAATGATTCAATTTTACGTCAATAATATAGACCTATAGATTACTATCATTGCTGTTTATAATTATTATTGAGACTGTTGTTATCGTCTTTAAATCAGTATGAAGTGGTAGAAGTAATAACAATAGTAATGATAATTATTACTAATAATAATAATAACATTAATAATAATAATAATAATGATAATAATAATATATTAATAATATTAATAATAATAATAATAATAATAATAATAATAATAATAATAATAATAATAATAATAATAATAATAATAATAATAATAATAATAATAACAAAAATAATAATAACAATATCATTATTATTATTATCATCATTAATATTATTATCACCATTGTTGTTTCTGTTCTTATAACTTTGTTCGCATTAACGCTAAGCTGCTCCGTTTCTCAAAAAATAAAAATAAATAAGAAGCCTAGCAACAACCAAAACAACCAAATTTAGACCCAGAACCTCATTATTACCACCTAAGTTACGCTCTTAGTCTTAGCGTCAAAACTGACCTTTAATGGACATCACCCGGTCGCAGTAGAAGACCGGACCTTGGGCCAATCCAAGGTCCCAAAGACGTGCAGGAGGGGCGAGGCGATGGGCACGAAATGCACTATAATGTGATCACGCATCACGTGACAGAGTGTATACTTGAAGCTCCGTCGTTTATGTCCAAATTCCAGCATAATCGATTTGAATCAAACTAGCGCCAACTTCTGATAAATGGCAGCATTGCGCCTTTTTTTTTTTTTTCAACGACGAAAAAACATTTGAGCTATTAATCCTCGTCTCAAAATTGTTTACTTCTGCTGCTATATACCTTCTTTTGAACACTAAATAAACCAATCTCAGTTTTGAGATTACGATGAATTATCAGTGCCAACACATGTGGTAATCCTGTAAATGCCTCCACCTTAGCTGGTATCATTACCATTGCAATAAACCATCGATTACTGACCAAACAAGGACTCGATTGACAACCGGTGTCACTGTGATATCATTGCCGTACCACATCCAGGAGACTATAATAATAATATATCAGTGAGAGATATTAACAGCGCAAAGCTCAAATAAATTTCAAATTCCATAACAAAACATCTCTGAAGGTTTCTGCTAACGCACAAAAATTTTTAAAAATAATGAGTTTCTACTTCGATGATAAAACTTTTCAATTCTGAAATATCCCAAAGTACATTTTCCAGACACAGTTTGTGTTGTTTTTCTTCTTCTTCTTTCACATGCCAAGTAACAAAAGCCAAAACTCCATCGAAAACGGTAAAAGACAGTCCAGCAATTGAAAGCATGAAACCGTTTTTTTATTTAGAAAGCTTAAACCTTTACAAGCCTAACTACGTGGTACTTAGTTTTTGTGTGTTACTTTCATAACATGTCAGCAGCCTGACAATCAAAACATTGCGTTTTTAATTTGCAATTTGTTCTGGACACTTATTGTCTTCAATTGATTTCCTTAAGTAAAACAAATTTTAAGCGTAATTCACAAGTTTTCATATTTATGGTTTATTTTCCTTCAGCCAATTTTTTTTATGAGATAATTTTCACGGTCTACAAAATCATTGATCCGCACTTGATGGAGAATACAGCCAAAATCACAAACGGGGCTTCAGAGCAAGGTGGTGGTACATCATGTTCACTGACGCTAGCATTTGACTTTTCCCTTGCGTTTGAAAGACAAATGTCTTTGTCACGAATGAGCAAGTGGAAGTGGCGGACAGAGGCACCAGCTATTGGCAAATATGACTTGATGTTTCGTCAGTAGACACAACTTGCCGTCCTTCCTCTCGTTCATTTGTTCTGGCACAGAGGAAATGTCATCGCCAAACTCATCCCTTTGCCTTTGTCTCCACTCACCCCTACCATGTTCTTTTTGTTTGCAACCCTTACGCTATAAATGACAAAGTTTGCCCCCCCCCCCCATCTTCTCTCTCTCTCTCTCTCTCTCTCTCTCTCTCTCTCTCTCTCTCTCTCTCTCTCTCTCTCTCTCTCTCTCTCTCTCTCTCTTTCCGCTTTCTCTCTCTCTCTCTCTCTCTCTCTATCTATCTATCTACTTCCCTCTCCCTCTCTCTCTCTCTCCCTCCCTTCCTCCCCCTCTCTCTCTCCCTCCCTCCCCTCTCTCTCTCTCAGTCACCTCCTCCCTCCCTCCCCCCTCTCCCTCCCTCGCTCTCTCTCTCTCTCTCTCTCTCTCTCTCTCTCTCTCTCTCTCTCTCTCTCTCTCTCTCTCCCTCCCCCTGTCCTCTCTCTCTCTCTCTCTCTCTCTCTCTCTCTCTCTCTCTCTCTCTCTCTCTCTCTCTCTCTCTCTCTCTCTCTCTCTCTCTCTCTCTCTCTCTCTCTCTCTCTTCCTCCTCCTCCCTCCCTCCCTCCCTCCCTCCCTCCCTCCCTCCCTCCCTCCCTCTCTCTCTCTCTCTCTCTCTCTCTCTCTCTCTCTCTCTCTCTCTCTTTCCTCTCTCTCTCTCTCTCTCTTCTATATGCTTTTCGTTTCTTCTCTTCTCTCTCTCTCTCTCTCTCTCTCTCTCTCTCTCTCTCTCTCTCTCTGATCCAACAATGGTTGTCTCTTTCACCAATTATTTGTAATCCCGGTCTCTCCCGATACCTCCATATTGAATAATTTAGGGGTTTTTAATACCCCTTTTGAATTCGTCAATCTAATTTTTTTTAAAATCATAAATCTCTAAAATGTAGTGGGAGTTGTTCAAATTTCACAGTTGATTTGACGAACATTACATTTGGGTTTTAGGAAAGTGAATTCATCGACCTTGTGTAAAGAAAAATTGCAATGTAATATATTTTGACAAGAAGTTTATTACAGAGCCCAAAAAAGAAAGAAGACAAGATATATCATGAATAAATTTTAAAAAAGACCAAGAAACAAACAAACAAAAAATATAGGCATCAAACAGGTTTGAACTATTCACCTCTGAATCGGCACCTATTGCCTTGTTGTGAACAGGAAGCGTACCTTTTTTGGGGCACTCTCCGCGATGTCCAGCGCTGGAGGGTTTTCCAATGGGCAACTTGTCGGCCTTTCAACGAGAAAGTCGATAAGAGGATTCATGTCCGACAGGTTAAAAATGTTTTCTCGAATTTTGTTTTTTAGTAAAACCCACACCCCCCCTCCCCTCCCCATTCCCCACCTCCTGGTCAAAGTAGGGGGATTAACACATAATCAAGGATAATAAAAGGAAAGTCCCGTGTGCAGATCATAACACTCTGTGCACGCTGAAGATCCACTGGCTGTTAACAGGGCAGTTTGGGCAATGGTAGAAAATCCTAAAAAAAAACACAAACAAAAACGCGCAGATCACCTTCATTAATTGTCGACGTGTATAAAATCAAACGGAGGGGGAAAAGGGTTCGTCGCTTGAGTTAGAAACTCAACTCATGTTGATCAGCGTCTGTTTGTTCCATTTGAATTCACCGCCATCCACCATAATATTGTTATACGTGGTGTTCTCGGGATGAATAAAAAGGAAAGAGCAATACGAACGATAAACGAAAGATTCATAGGAGTGGCACCTACCAGTACCGCCCGTCAAATGCCCCCATATGTGGAGCAGCGAGAACGGTTCGGGGTAATCATAGGGCAGGCGAATAGAAAACCGAAGTGATGACAAACTATGGTTGATGACCAACAATTGGGTGACGTGGTAGTCCAGATGTAAGATGTCGGCCTCTGAACCAAAAAGGTCGGCGGTTCCTGTCGGGCAAGTTGGGTAATTTTCTCGAGTTTTTTTTCCAGGTAAACCCCAACCTCGGTCCAGGTAAGTGGATCGACACCTAGTCCCCCCTGGAGACGGGACTGTAAAAAAAAAAAGGAACGCCTGTATGCAGAATACAACACTCTGAGCACTTCTTGGCTATTCACAGGCAGCCCGGGGCAAAATTAAAAAAATAACGCCAATATCCGCAAATTCACCTTAGTTGTGGATGTGTGGAAAATCAAATCAAATCGATCAATAAAAACAACCAACAATCACAAAGAGCACCATCTCTTGGAAACGCAATGCTAAAAGACAGACTACGCATGGATAAAAATGAAATGAGATGAGAGAAAATAAATATATATGTGTTATTGATCAAAAAAGGGAAAGTGTGTTGTCAAGGTAACGTTTTAGCAAAGCAACATGAATACTTTGATCAGATAAAGCACGAAATAGGATTACAGACACACTTGTAATGACCCACCATGCCAGAGTTACGCCTCAATAAAATGACACAGAACTGAGAAAGGGAAGAGACGCGAAGAACGATGGTAAATTGTAAGGACTGTAAGGAAAAGAATACACACTGAATAATGGTAAAGGCAACTAGTCTGTAGAAGTGTGTAATATCGTGATTCATTCCCTGAAAGCGTCAAGTTTTTAATGCACGTATCTTTATGGTCATATCACTCAACCACCATCCCTTGCTTACAGAATAATATCAGTGATAAAAATATTTCCTAAATGTCAATCCATTTAGACAAGCTTTTTGAAAATGAGTGTGTGTGTGTGTGTGTGTGTATGTGTGTCTAGTGTAGAGTGTGTATATGTATATGTGTATATGTGTGTGTCTATGTGTATGGGTCTGTGTGCATGTGCGTGCGTATGTGTGTATGTGTGTGTATGTATGTGTATGTGTGTGTGTGCACGCGCGCGCGTGCGTGCAAGTGCGCACGTGAATGTATGCATGTGTTGAAAGATAACACAATAAAGACACGTAAATTAGTTGAATTCATCTTAACAAGATAATAATGTATAGGGTTGGTAATGCAGTAAGGATCAGACCACAACCAAGAATCATACAGCGTAAAGCTGCCAGTAATACGAAAGTAATGAGAATATGAAGGATTATGTTGAGAAGGAGATTGAGACAGAGAACGAGTGAGTGAGAAAAGAGAGAGGGGGCGGGGAAGGATGGAGGGAGGGAGGGAGGGAGGAAGAGATAGAGAGAGTGAGAAGAAGAGAGAGAGAGAGAGAGAGAGAGAGAGAGAGAGAGAGAGAGATAGGGAGAGAGAGATGGATGGAGGAGGGAGAGAGAGATAGAGAAAGAGAGAAAATGGGAGAGAGAGAGAGAGAGAGAGAGAGAGAGAGAGAGAGAGAGAGAGAGAGAGAGAGAGAGAGAGAGAGAGAGAGAGTGAGAGAGAGAGAGAGAGAGAGAGAGAGAGAGAGAGAGAGAAGAGAGAGAGAAAAAGGGAGAGAGAGAGAGAGAGAGAGAGAGAGAGAGAGAGAGAGAGAGAGAGAGAGAGACAGACAGAGACAGACAGACAGACAGACAGACAGACAGAGACAGACAGAGACAGAGAAAAGAAAAAGAAACAAAAAAGAAGAAGACGAATAGAAGAAGGAAAAGGAGAAGGAGAAGAAGAAGAAGAAGAAGATGAAGAAGTAGAAGAAGAAGAAAAGAAGAAGAAGAAGAAGAAAAGAAGAAGAAGAAGAAGAAGAAGAAGAAGAAGAAGAAGAAGTAGAAGAAGAAGAAGAAGAAGAAGAAGAAGAAGAAGAAGAAGAAGAAGAAGAAGAAGAAGAAGAAGAAGAAGAAGAAGAAGAAGAAGAAGAAGAAGAAGAAGAAGAAGAAGAAGAAGAAGAAGAAGAAGAAGAAGAAGAAGAAGAAGAAGAAGAAGAAAAGAGAAAAAAAAACTGAAGAAGAAAAAGAAAAAAAGAAGAAGAAGAAGAAAGAAAAAGAAGAAGAAAGGCATTGGTGATGAGAATAGAGAGGATTAAGGGCAGAGCGTGAGCAAGGCAGCGGAAGAAAAAAGAGAACAAAAAAAGAGGATAAAAAAGGAATGGGAGGGTGGAAATAAGTGAAATGAGATCATAAGAATAAGTTGAAAATACAATGGTTTTATATTGCTTTAATAAAATATGCACCATTAAATACAAATAACATTGGGAGGGGGGGGATAAGTTGTGAAAATAATTTATATATATCGTATTTGAAGCTACAGAACTGTCAAAATTAGACATCCTTAAAAACGGACTTGTAGCAAATCAGACAAGAGGAAGTCGT
>JAXRKP010001362.1:105000-120000 GCA_037039925.1 Doris montereyensis | reverse complement strand
GTATGTATGTATGTATGTATGTATGTATGTATGTATGTATGTATGTATGTATGTATGTAAGTAAGTAAGTATATGTATGTATGTATGTATGTATATATGTATGTATAATATGTATCCTTCAGCTGAATTCGAAAAGTGTTATTAGCAAAATCTGGAGAAAAAGAATATGTTGATAAGCAAAATGTGAATGTAGATAAGCCATAAATGTAGTGATGGGCAAATTCAGAAGATAGAAGGCTGCCAGTGGCATGGCCAATAAATGTGAAGCATAAATGTCAGTGTTTTCACTACGAGGAGCGCATCAAAACGATAAGAACCATTCCTAGGATATTCCTAAGAACATGTGAACAGCAAAAGCTCGATGATTCAGATCACCCCCTTCCGCCCCAATCTCATTGGAGATTGGGATTACTTTGGGGTTATGTTTGTTTATTTGAAATACATTTCCACCATAAGCGGTGATCTTTAGTTGAAATAGGAAATAAAATATAGGTGCAGAAGTACAAGGAAAGAACTAGGACCTACCAACAGCGCCCGTTAATGGATCATTTACATTAAAATATCAGTCGAAACCAACTGGGGCATTTGGTGCAAAGGGATAAGACACTAAATAATAATAATAACAACAATAATAATATTAATAATAATAATAATAACAATAATAATAGTAATAGTAATAATAATAATAATAACAACAATAATAATAGTAATAATAATAATAATAATAATAATAATAATAATAATAATAATAATAATAATAATAATAATAATAATAATAATAATAATAATAATAATAATAAAAAAAACCAGTATGGATAATGAAAGTACAAAGTCGTCAGCTCATGTAATAAACGTTTATGCAAAAGTCAATCACCCCATGCGTAGCCCCAAAAAGCAGCGTCCGCGGACCGCTAATCTAAAAAATACATGTACCTCAAGCCCAGAGCGCAACGTACACTACATACATGCATCAGCAATGTCTACGAGTTTTGGAGAATTTTTGCCTCTATCCGCGTAAAGAATGGCCAGCAGTATGCGTTTCAGTGCTGGCAGGACATGAGGAGATGCTCTGGAGGGTCAAACGAGTGCACCTGCTGCGTTTCCCGACAGGAGAATGTTCTTGTGCGTGTGTGTGGGGGGGGGAGAGGGGTGTTATACTCCCCCATCGCTTCCTCGTTTCTCGTTCCCCACCTTGACATCTTTGACGCCAGCCAATATTTTCAGCTTTATGTAATCTTGCATTAAGGCACAGATCTTCGCAGGAGAGAAGAAAATAAAATTCATACTGCAATGATTTAAATGGCGCGGGAAACATACGTGTGTTAGGAGCAGAACACACAATGGGATTACAGCGGTTAGTTGTGTAGATTTGACCGGTAAATAAACTCAGACACAACAATACACACGGACCTCTTGAGTTCGGCAGTGGCCACATCGGTGTCAATGTGGAATGTACATCTGCGTTTACAACCAATGTATTTCATTGCATTCTGAGAGATTTGTCTGCAAGAACGCGCTTACTTGTATCTGGACAAAGAAACGCAATTTTGAGATTTCGTCCAAACAATTAGAAGCAAGGCAATTTTTTTCATGCCATTTATATATATATATATATATAAAACTGAACATCTCAAACTTTGACCGCTCTAATATCAGGAACCGTTGCACCCACAACCGACATATTTCACAGGTAGATTTTAAATAAACTGTTATAGGTTCTTAGCGAATAAACTCCTGGGTCATATCTGTATTTTAATTGATTGTAAAAAGATTGTTTTGCCTGCGATCCACGAAACTTTTTATTGTTATTGTTACTCATTCCTTCATTTCCGGTCACTATGCAATGAAAAGCCTGCCTAACCTAAGTATCGTATACTGTACCGATACTTGATATCACCCTGCACCCGGTAATCTATCGTGTAGTTCATTGGTGAAAAACAAAAGAATGTGGTTAAGTTGTAATCATAATCATCATTGTCTACGGGCACGCTTGTCTATATATAAAAATGTACATCTCAAACTTTGACCACTCTAATCTCAGGAACCACTGCACCCACAACCTCCATATTTCACAGATAGATTTCAAATAGCCTGTTTTAGGTTCTTAGCGAATGAACCTTGGGTCAAATCGGTATTTTAATTGATTGGGAAAATATTGTTTTGCCTGCAATCCTCGAAACTTTGTTTTGTTATCCATTCCTTTATTTCCGGTCATTAGATATGCAATGACAAGCCCGCCTAACCTAAACGTAGAATACACCGGTACTTGGTATCACCCTGCACCCGATAACCTTTTGAGTAGTTCATCGTTGGGGAAAAAGAACGTGGTAAAAGAGTAATCATAATCATCGTTTTCAATATATATATACATTTTCTGAACGTCTCTTACTTTGACCGCTTATAACTCAGGAACCACTGCACACACAACTTCCATATTTCGCATGTAGATTTCAAATAGCCTGATTTAGGTTCTTGGCGAATAAACTATTGCATCAAATCAGCATTCTAATTGATTGGAAAAAATATTGTTTCGCCTGCGATCCACGAAACGTTTTATTGTTGCTAGATCTAATTTCTCGATTTCCGGTCATTACAATAATAAAAAAAGCCCGCTAAATTCAGTATCGAGTACTACGTAAAAAGCCCGCGTAACTTCAGTGTCGAGTGCGAACTTTATGTAACTATCGTACTTGATATCACTCGTAACCAATACAGTGGTTTCTGAGTTAACCACAGTAAAAGTTCAAGGGACACAGCTATATAATAAATAGAAATGCTTGGCCACTAACTTGTTCACCTCTTAAAAATATAAGGCGACGGATAGTATGCAGTAAACGATTCGATTTCTATGGTGGAATATCAAAAGCCATAAGAGGATATGGAGAAAGGAGTGTGTTTTTGTTGTTGTTGAGTTATTAATTCCACCGTCATTAACGTTGACATTGGCTCCAATTAAAGACAATGACGAAAACAACAAAACAAGACCATGAAACCATTCTTCTTTTGGTACAGGTATTAAACGATGAAAATGGGCCACACGTGAAAGGCTGAAATTTGTGTCATACGTTATCCGTCATTCTTAAGAACAAACTATCAAAAACCTACGTCTGACATTGAAATGTACGCCGCATGAGGTCTTCTTTGCCTCGTTTCAGCAGACACTGAAATTTGTGTTACCGAAAGACATTGATTATCGTTAAAGACTATTTATTTCTTTAATCATGTTCGACACTCAGTAAACACCCTACAACAACAGCACATGTGCCCTCTTCCGTCCAAATCATGAATGAAAATTCTCTTTCTTGATAAAACTAAATTGGTTGATTAACCCTGGAGACCGTTCTAAACGTGTTACACTAACACCGATACACACCATAAACAGAAATTGAAATAGACACAAAATCGATGTACAGTGGTGTTGGCTCACTACACCGTCAGGCCCAGCATGGCCTTGAAAGTATCACCCACGTGTCCACGGTCAATGGGTATGAGTATGAGCGAAGACACGGCAAAGGTCGACGTGGCTTGAAGTCAATCTCTCTCTTCTATTTGTTTTTCTTTTCTTCTAAAATGTCATCACGTAGGCCTTTGATTCTCATTCATGCACGTCGAAAGGGCACCCAGCTGGATACGGGATTAAGTTCACTATAACGGGATGCAGCTAATCAGTCTCCTCTCCTACAGCTTTACTATAATGAGTAGCGTCCACTCTGTAGTACAGTGACAGTCATAATTAGAAAGGTATGCTTTGAGTATCTCATTAAATTGGACCTATTTAGAGCACACGCGGCGATCACTGGGTGTTTTATTTTTCTCCTTAAGGGCTATCGTAAAAGCGTACTATTTTTGTTACGATTATACACATTAAATAAAGTACTTTTTTAAAACAAAAAACGTTAGCTGGTGCCAGGAAAAAAAAGTCGTTTTATCACACAACAGCTAAATTGTAGTCAACATGACTATTTTCAAAAGGAACTTTTTTATGTCCTAGTTCATCAATGCATGCTTATAAACAGATCCAGTTCTAGTGACTTGTGTCAGTTGGCAGATGTTATCTATTGGGCATGGTTTTGTCGGCAAGAATCAAGTTATTCGTTTTCTAAGACCGTCAATCGATTTTCAATATATTTTCATTCCTTATGCGTGTAAGTGCCTGAAACGATGAAAATGGGTTTGGTCATATGGAAAGTTGATCAACGTTAATGAGATGGTGGTTGTGAATGATGGGAGAACAGCGGGATGTCTAACGTAAAACAATTAATAGGTGTGATATTTGTTATCACTCCTTCGGCCTCCTATGATAATGCTATTACATGTACTAAGATATACCACGGATGTGCTTTGGCTTTATCTTTAAAGGAAAATTTACATCATAATCTTTTTTCGGGGACACGCATCACTTTATTAATTATTGTTCTGTCTACAATTTGATCACGAATTCTGGTTTGGTTTGGTACCATTACACGTTGCAGGCTTTTTAAAAGGTTTTATTGAAAAGCCTAGTGTGTGTGAGATTGTGTGAATACATTATGTGTGTGTGTAGCGGGAGAAGGGAACGTAGAAAAAAAAGTTTGCGGTTTTGGTATGTATGTAGGTCTACAGGAAAGAGATGGTTGTTTGATCACATTCGTTTTCATGTTCACAGGTCAAAAATATTTCATTCAAAGTTGTGAGCGCGAAGGATGACTTTCTACTTACATATTTAAATCATACAAAAAAGACCTTTCAAATGAAAAAAAAATCTTTGCCACAAAAGATTTGTTGGGAAATTGATCTTTTTTTTAATGACTATGTTCCAGAGTGTACCAGTGAAGTGTTTTTTTAGGGCAGATAATAAAAAAGGGTGTGACACTAGTCAATGAATGTAAGCGTCCATCGAAGTCAACGAGCAATAACATCCTATTGTCCGCTTCTAAGTCACGCCCATCTTTAAACGGTTTGAGGAGAAGAGGTTATTTAAATATTAATTTTTCATTCTCAAAAATTGTCACTTTAAGCGATGCCTTTCAGCTCCAGAGAGGCAGAGTACATAATAACATTCTTTGGCAAAGATGCAGAAAGAGGGAAGTGTCAAGGTTTCCTCGGTATGCAGATCTCATAATATTTGAACTTTCAAACGAACTTGAACGAACTCGACACATCTGCTTTCGATTTCTGACCCGCAGATGGCTGGCTTGGTGAAAGTGAAAGGAGAAATGTGTGCGAAGCCCGACCGTCCCGAGAATCAACAGGCATACATACAAACACCTGCTCTTAATTTGTTCAGCCAATTACACAAGGTTGCATTTCATCAAGGAGAGAGACATCCCTGACCTCCCGACGTCCAATCAAGGTTAACGCTTTGCTAGCTCGGGGCCAGAGGGCAATGCCGCACAGGTATTCTTCTGTAAACTTGGAAAGTACATAGAATACGCTAGACGAAAGGACTCCCAAGAAGACTTTTTTTTTTTATTTCGGGGGCAAATACACTGTACTAAGTCGTCTGAACAAAATGACACCGACAGGGACCACCACTGGAAGGAGCACGGGAAAAGCATCCAAAGCCTATCTCTCTCAAGATGGCGACACGCCGAAGTCAGAGTCCGCCTATACAAAAAGACCACAGCAACAAAACGTCCAAAATAGCCATCGGTGGGAAAAAAAATCAAGAACGGCCCTGAAGCCAATAAAGTTTTATTGAACAAGAACAAAGGCATCGTCGTCAAGAATTCCGTCCAGCCCTTGTTTAACGGACCACCTGGACCAATTGAAATTCCAAAAGACGTCAAAAGCTTATTGGGCTTAGAAAGGCCAACATTAATACGTGTTGCGCATGGGATTTGAGAGCTTGCAACATACTATTTTAACATACACTATGGCAATGAATTAACCTGAAGCCAACGCTCCGATTAATATAGTATCATGTTTGCTAGGACTTTGTATTCTGTTCAACTTCACTGATTATAAATAGGCCTGGTATAGAATTTTTTTAATCTATTTGATTTGATTTATCCACATCCACAACTAAGGTGATCTCGGGGTTTTTGGTAGGATTTGTAACTTTGCCCGGACTGTCCTGTAAACAGCCAAGGGATATTTCCGTGCACAGAGTGTTGTGATCTGCACACGGGACCTCCTGCTTATCGTCCGTCTCCGGTGGGACTAGGTGGCGATCCACCTACCTGGACCATGGGGTTAATTTTGTTCGAAAAAATTTGAGAAAATTGTTCCAACCGTTGGCGAGACTCGAACCCACTACATTTTGGTTGAGGGGCCGACACCTTGCCTCTGGACTACCGTTGGTTTAGAAGAAAACAAGAGCCATGGAACCAACTTTCATCGCATCCTATCCGAACACATAAAAGTTACTGAACCTATCGAGCTCACATTCATTATTCTGACACTTGTTTGTTTCCTTAAAATTTATCCCGCCCACCATATGCAGTGATCTCATGATGAATCAAACGGCAACAGCAAGATGAAAGATAAGTAAAATAGTAAAAAGGGAAAAAGCAGGACCTACCAGCTTCCATTATCACTCTGACACAACAACAAAGTGATTTGTCATTATTCTAATGCAGGCGATGTAGAAACGTACATACTGATCTTCACAACTTGGAGGATATGGCCGTCTAGTAAGTATTATGTTATTATGCTCCCATACATCATGTTCGTTGAAAAGGTTGCATTTACGGTCGCCATTCCTAGTTGAACGCCTCATCGAATGGTCCTTCGTTTGCTTAAACTTGGCGTTATTTTTATTGCTACAGTTAAATTGATGGATTGAGTGATAACGTAATATAATTTCAACATAATATTCAATTTCAATAAACCTGTTTCGCCCCACCACCCCCACCCCCACCCCCACCACCACCTACCACCCACACTTGATTGACAACTGAAAGTCAAAGAAGATTCATATTGTCATCTCGAAGAGACGATGTCTCATAAAATATGTGATCAACAGGTGATGGAGATTATCGTATCAAACAATTTCACAGTAAAAAAAAAACCTACGTCAAAGCGCCCATCCCACCCTCCACCTGTTTCTCCATTTGCTCTTTGCACACACAGACACAGACAGCAAAGGCGGTGCGTGGAAAGCAATGGCAAACTACCACATTATGCCGTATGCCTAGAACAACCAGGGCTCTTCTCCTGATTCACCTACGCTCAGTTCTGAGTATAGGACTTTACTTTATACACACACACACACAGACACCAACAGCGAAGAAGGAAAACTCGCTATCTCCTACTCATTTTTTCTCTGCTTATTTCGCTATTATTAAGGTTGGGTCATTTTGCGCTACAGTTAGTCATGTTGTGCTATGGAACCGTATGTTTGGTTGTTTGCTCAATCGGAACTTACCCCCCCCCCCCCATTCACCATGAACGATGATCTCAGGCTGGATTAAGAGCAAGAAACAGCAAGATGAAAGTCATGTGAAGTAGCGACTGGAAAGAAGCAAGACCTACCAGCTACTGCCACCAACCAGCCATACGGAAATGTAAAAGTCAAAGGAGGCGTACGGATGGTAACTTCCAAATAGAAGCATTAATTGCCACATAACTTACTAAAGATTAACCTTTAAGAGGTAATTCTATAAGTTTCAAGCTTCGGCTAAACGTGACCAAATATTCTATAGCGAAGGTACACACGAGATTAAGACGTCAAATTAGCCCAAAGTACATCATGAGAGCTGGACTCATACACTAAACCCACCCTTTTATGTGTCTGTCTGTCCTTCCTCTCCCCCCCTCCTCCTCTCTCGCTAGCCGGCCATAGAAAGAAAGATGGAGACAGACAAACAAAACAAGGCGATGATCAGACAAGCACATAGATGGATGATACAAAAGAAGAGATTTCTGCAGCAAATCAGCATATGTTCAGTCAACCTCTAACTATCCAAATACAAAGCAAATATCAAAGAGGAGGTGGCGGGAGAGGGATATATATATATATATATATATATATATATATATATATATATATATATATATATATAGAGAGAGAGAGAGAGAGAGAGAGAGAGAGAGAGAGAGAGAGAGAGAGAGAGAGAGAGAGAGAGAGAGAGAGAGAGAGAGAGAGAGAGAGAGAAAATCAAGGAATGTATTTACCATTGGCAAGATAAAAACGTCGAACTCGATACCAAGGGCATACCCCCGATGACAGCATTATGAAAGAGAAAGTTAACTCTGATATAGCTGATTTAATCTGACATGATATAAAGCTTTATTATGGTGATAGGTGTGTGTGTGTGTGTGTGTGTGTATGTTTGCGTGTATGTATGTTTTGCTTATTAGCGTGTATACACCATTATCATCATCATCACGTATCCAGTGACCCTCCTATAGGATCGTGGGTGCGCTGCAAAGATGGATTGCCGCACCAGCATTTCCGAAGTTTTCACTTGTGGACCATGATTTGGATCGGAGAGAAGGTCTTCCCCGCCCACTTCCATTTATGCTGTCCTCCCACCTCCCTTTCTTGTCTCCCCCTTTCTTCTCTTTCCCTCCGTCGATCCTTGCTGGATGTCTTTGGTGAGGCCATTTAAATTTAATTTCTCGTGGTGTATATTACCCTGTGGCAAGAGTTGGGACGATCCGTTATCAGCAGATTTATATCTCAGAAGAGATACGGTCGTACATGAAGCCACTCGAACTGCGACGCCCACAATAAACGTCCAAAATCATCCGTCCGAGGCAGACGAGAGTGACCTCATGATGAAATTATCAATGTCAACGGGCGTTAAGTCTGCCACAAGCAGCTCGCAATCGTGAGTTGAAGGAATCCAGGTAAATACTATACGCAATGTTGCCGAGGCATTCCCCGGGAAGAAGGGAAGAACGATCATGACAAGTGGCGTGTATACGGTTGAATGGTTTGACTTTTCCGTAGCCAACACAGATCGATAGATAGAGAAATCAATAGATCGACAGGAAACTAGATATACGGATAGATAGATAATGGGGAGGGTGGGAGGAGAGATTTCTGATAAAGGGGAAGGGTGGGAGGAGAGGGAGAGAGAGGAGGGAGGGAGGGAGAGAGAGAGAGAGAGAGAGAGAGAGAGAGAGAGAGAGAGAGAGATTACAGAGTAAGTGTTTCATTAGTACTATGATAATGCCAATGTGGTCGACTCTACAAGACCCGACATAACACACAGCTATGAGAAGAGGTAAATATCGATGCCACTGACTGGCACGAGACGTGATATTTAAAGATTGCATAACTTTGATATCGTAAGGATATGTCATCACAGCGACGCAAATTAATTTCCCCATCTAGATATGATGGAGTAGTTTATTACTTTCTGTGCTCATAAACCTACTTGAAAGAGCTGAGGTAAACAGCCAGCCAGATATAGATACATGGCCAAATACACTGGTAATAAATAAGATACACAGACAGATTGTCCTTTACCCTTGGTGGCGTTGTGGATGAACCGTAGTGTTGTGAGCTTGTGATCACGACGACACGGGTTCAAGCCTCATGGCTGGCACAGGTGGGGGGTTTTTTCACACCGTTGTACTCTTACTCTTAGGTGTGAATGAGTATCCAGCTAAAGGTAGAGAAACCCTTGTCAATGTTAGTACTAAAAGCCTAACAGGCTTGACAAGTGTACTACATACGCTCCCCCAGAAGTTGAGAAGGACTTTGAATGAAATGGCCTGCTGGGGGATAAATTATGTGCAGTCGTCGTCGGTGAGTCAGCACTTGTGTGGGAAAACTGCCTACAAATCCATTTTTTTATCTTTATCGTTATTGTCCAAATGAAATAAGCCAAGTAGAACTTGGAACTGCTGACACGAGTGTAAGCGCCAGATCATGGCAATGTTTGTTTCTTGCATTGAAATTCACCCTGTTCACCATATGTGGTGATCTCTGGTTGAGTTTAGAACAAACAGCAAGATGGAAGATAAGGTGAAAGAATGAAAGGAAAAAAAGTAGTAGGACCTACCAGCAGCCCATGCCAACCGCCCACCGAGACCATGCCAATGAATGAGTGTTATCAAGGCAATGACGAGCAATGAGGCAAAGGACAGCGTCGAACGTGACAAATAACGAATAACGGCATGAGAACAGATGCTACAGCCCTATAGCGAATAAGACGAAACAAACACAATTGGACTAATACAATATAAAAACAAATTACAAAGAAAAAAAAACAAATCGGGCATCTGACAAAATCGAACATGTGACTTTTTGTGTCGCCACATCACCATGAAAAGAGGGCGAATTACGAGAGTACTAAAATAAAATAAACCACCTGTATTCAGAGGTGAGCTTAGGGTAATCAGGAGTAGAGTCCTGATTTTTTTAGACACACACGGCATTATGTTGGTAGTTTACCATTGTTTTTCACACTGACTTTGCTTTCGTCAAGTCTAAATAGATATCATAGCTACCCATGTGGCTGGGTAGACGGGAGGGCCATAAACATAGCTTGTAACTACACTGTCGTAAACAAAACAAAAAAGCTTCATTAAACAGTTCCTGCAAGTCATGGTTTGATTCACAACAAAGGCCAAGATAAAGTAAAGGAAACTCTTTTGTTAGAAGGCGGTTTAAACTTCGGGGGGGTTGACGTTGACACTGTACCAATAATAACGAAAGAGAGTGACGGAGAGTGTGACAGAGAGAGAGAGAGAGAGAGAGAGAGAGAGAGAGAGAGAGAGAGAGAGAGAGAGAGAGAGAGAGAAGAGAGAGAGAGAGAGAGAGAGAGAGAGAGAGAGAGAGAGAGAGAGAGAGACAAAGAAGAGACAGACAGACAGACAGACAAAGAAGAGACAGACAGAGAGAGACAGAGAAGAGAGAAAGAGAGACAGAGAGAGAGAGAGAGAGAGAGAGAGAGAGAGAGAGAGAGAGAGAGAGAGAGAGAGAGAGAGAGAGAGAGAGAGTGAAAAAATGAGACAGACAGACAGAGCGAGAGGGGGGGTGGACCTAGAACGGAGTGATATTGATAATTATCACCTGTTCCACTTCACACTATTGAAACCGGGATATGCTCCAGCTCTATGGCCTTCAAGGAACCTTACTTTACTCATAACGGATTGTAGAACCAAAGTCAGTCATAGATTGACAAGAATTAAGTCAAATCACCTGAGAGATGAGCAAAGTATCATCCCTAAACTCACTGTGGGTTTTTTTTAATACAGACATGTTGTCTGAACGGAAAATGTTTGGAATGCTAATAGAACATATAGGCCTTGTATGGAACACTCCTGGCAACCCTTAAACAAAAACAATACAGAAAATAATAAAAAATAAGTAAGAAAGCAATAAATCGAATTGTTTACAAAGTTGAAACACTCAGGTAAGCATAGAAGATACTCACATCATTTTTGCTGGGGGGAGGGGGAGGGGGAGGGGACGGATCTTCTCAATCAGTATATTCTCTCTTTCTCTGATAATGACTGTTTTCTGAAGTAGCTACAATGTCAAAACAATCCTAAAGGGCTGAAAATGAAAAGAATTCAAATCGACTGAAGCAAACAAAAGGCTAGTAGTCTTTTAATAAATTATCATTTTCTATGTTCCGATTGACTTGAAGCTTTATAATATTTCTTTAAGACTACAAAAGATTTAAACTCTTGTGGGCTATATAAATGGGAAAATACATTTTGTAAGAAAGTAATTATTGAAGTCTGGATGTTTAAAATAAATTATATAACATACTGAACAATAAAGCCGACAGTAAGTACTTCTCTAGAGATTTCATGAGGAGTTAAATTGTTTTTTTCTTAATTAAAACTTGACTTCTTTTAAAAAAAGAATTGCAGAACAAGTGAATCAGCTTTAAACTGGGTTTTTTTTTATCATGACCAGCATATAAAAAGGCTAATTTTGTTTCCTTTTCCTGTCCTTGTTTTTTGGTTCGAGCATATTTACTTCTCTTAATAAGAGAAAATACAGAGTAAGTTCTCTTCCTTCCTTTTTATCATTCAGAAATTTTAATAAAATTTATAATAGACAATAATTAAATGTATTGTTCCTGTAAAAGAATCACATGTCTTCCCATGAAACAGTACTAAAATCTGTGTCTAGGTGAAAAAAGTAACATAGAAGACAATATATTATGTAGTATGTACAGAGAGAGTTTTCATAATGTTAGAGCCTCAAAGGAAGACAAAAAAATTACAAGGGAATAAACAGAATAAAATTTGGGCATCCAAAAGAGTGGAAGATTGGTGGCCTCCCATTGCCATGGAGAGAAAGCCCAGTACATGTGATGCAAGGGTTCACATTTAGAATATTGAAGGTCAAGGACATCAGCACCAAAATTACATCCCTTCCTTGTCTTTGTCTTATAACCTTGTCTTCCTCCCATTGGGGCTTCAACATCAACACATATATTAATTCTATACAGACTCAATCAGCATTAAGTCTTATTATCCATATTACTATATAATATATGGCCCATTGCCTCACTATCTTTGCATTATATTGTTATGTAAAAGGTATAATATAAACACACTGTATTGACATGTAGGTTTTTTATTCATCAGTGCTAATGGCTGTTATTTTAACAACAAAAAATGTAAGCATTCAAATTTCCAATTGGTCTATCAAAATCAAGTACACCGCAGGATTGATTGTAAGTGAATAGAAGCTGCTAGTCATGGTTGAATTCACATGAAAGACCTAATTGATGAAACTCCTTATTTAGAGAGTGTAGTTGACATGATTCATAGTGCACTTTCCTTCATGGCACGGCAATGAGGGGTCAACTTGAAAGTCGCTATTTGAAGTATATTGGATACCCATGAGTTTTCCTGTTTTTGCGTTTACCTTAGTAGTAGGCTACTTGTCTTTGTCACTAAATATCTACTACAAATCTTTTACATTTATACTACTTTCTCTTTGGACCCTTGCCTCATCTTCTGTCTGTATATAGACATAGAGCTAGAATCCATGTCATTTGAAGAAAATAAAAGCAACACAAACTTAAACTCTACTTTGAAGTGAAATTGTTTTCATGTGAAGGAGTTTTGGCTCACTTTTTCAATTGTGCAGAATTTTTATCAAAGGAATAGAAAACAACTTTGATTCTTTCTAACTCTGTTGTGTGGCATCAGTAGCCTTGAGTTGCCTACTAGTTAGGCTGTCGTACAATGAGATCTTGGATTCAAATCCTGGAACAACATGCTATGCTAAGTCTAATGTTGTGTTCCTTGGGAAAAGCACTTAACATACATTTTCCCACTCAGTCCAAATACAACATTTATCTCTATCTTTATATACATATAATGTAGTTCATTTTTTTAAAACTGTACTAACAAACAAAGTAAACTTTTAGCTTTCGATAAGTTAAATACTTTTTTCCCCTTGTGTTTTCATGTTTTGTGACAGCAGATCAAGTTTTGTGAGAATGCAGACGTTAACATCATTTCAATACAGGATGTATGCATAAATAATGTATTAAATTAGTATTCATCTTTTGTGTCTCACCTATAACATTACTGTTCTTTTAAAAGTTGACTTATTTACGTCAAGTATAACATTTGATGAAGCAGTGATTGCTGGCCCCACCAGTGACCTCAGTGATATATATATATATATATATATATGGTATATAAAATATATTGTCGAGATGATTTCTAATGCATGAATGACCTTAAAAACATTGGAATAGTTTGATTGATCAAATGCTGGCCAAGTATAAAGGGCAATATAATCTAAACATGTGTGTAGGGGATGAGGAGAGGTTTGGTAAGCTGAAAGTGACTTTGTATGTTCTGTGAGATTTCAGAACAGTCAAGTCCATATACTTTTTAGTGTGCATAATTCTGATTATCATGACAAGATTTAAAAGAACGATAAATATGAAATAATTCGCACTCAGCAACTTTGTCCTTGACAGTGAGATGAGTCAATGAAAAGTTGGGATATTACAGTGTCATTCTGTATGACAATATATCGGTATTCATGTGATATTACTACTTGGTGGACATACGAATAAAAACACATATATATATTTACTCAGAACCGATGTCCTTAAGCACTGGAATTCTGTTTATATAGGCCTACGTAAAAGAAAAATTATAGTGTAAGCCTTATTATGCTTTTAATACTATTGAGAGATTTCACTCAATTATTTAAATCTAAATCTAGGCCATCCCAGATATATTCTATTCTGTCAACATTAAGCCTTTGCCCGCCAAAAACAGTTATGCAAGATTTAAAATTCTATCCCCCACACGAGTGATACGTTTCAAAGGTATGTAACTTAGCTAATATAAGCACTGTGTGCCAGTCCCCAATCTACCAGTGCTTATGCTAGGTTGTTCAATGTCAACCGCTGATGTACTGGTTGTGGCCGTTTCCTCACAATTTTAGCATTAATTAGTATTAAATTAGTCTGATGATAATCAGGCGTCATCCATGAACTGCAGGATGTAGCCCTCCACAAATGCCTTCCAGTGAGTTCTGTTCTCTGCTTTCCTTTGCCAAATTGCACCCATGTATTTTTTTATGTCATCACGCCATCATGTTGGTGGTCTTTCTTGGTTTTTGAGTCCATTTCTTGGTTGCTATTTTGTATCTTTTTGTTCCTCTATTGTCTTTGAATTTTGCTATATATATATAGACCAGCCAATTTGCACTTTTGTCTAAAGTGAGTGTTTGAGGACATCAATGACTCTTATTTTATTATTCTATGCAACAAAAAATGTGAGGAAACTAACGCTCAAAACAACTACATCAGCAGTTGGCATCTCGGTCTAGAACAACCTAGCGGAAGCACCAATAGATCGGTGATTGGCACTAAGAGTGAATAAAACCTATGAATATCACACCAGATATAATCATTTTTATGACATCTCATTGTTAGAGACAGTGCTCACTGTCTTTAATAAGAACAACCCTTAAAAGAACACACATCGGATTAATGAACATTTACTCACTCAACAGATATATGTGCTCTTTAATTTCATCAGATTTATAAACACTACATCGATTTCAATAAGAACGCTTAGCAGCTTATGTTTTAGACAAAGTGACAGTTCTTTATCCAATAAAAT
>JAXRKP010001362.1:27500-100000 GCA_037039925.1 Doris montereyensis | reverse complement strand
GCAGTTGATATGAAAACAAGGTATTCCCCATGATAATACAACCAAGCAATCCTCATTAGAACTAGAATTTACCCTTCTATAAGGGAAACCAGCCGAGGAAACCAGCAGTCCTTTTCTGTCTTCCTAGTTGATGCTCTGTTATTCCATGCTCTGTCCTGCCCACATGTGACCTTACCTGAACTTCCCCTACGCTGCCCAGATCTGACCTTACATGACTTACCCTGCCCTGTCCAGATGTTGAAGTTGTAGATGTCATGCTGTCCCAGTGCAGTTGCTCCATCATCTTTAATTTCGAGTAGCGCCGTGCAGCTCATCAAAGCATTAGCATGACACGCCATCATGAAGAACTGGTTTGACGACAACGTGAGAAACTGGACCAAAATGTCAGCAAATTGACTCAGCAGATAGGAAGCAGCATCGACAGACGGAGATTTTGATGACCATGTCAGTGGAGAAGTCTCTTTACCTCCCATTACCAGAATTAAATTCGGTGATTTCGACTCAGCTCAAGAATTATGGTCAGAATATTCTCATTTTCAGAAGGCAAACAATATTTTCGACAAGAAAATAGTTGGAATCTTCACTAGTCAATCTAGCGCGGTCTTCAAGCTACATGTATTACACTTACAGAACCTACCTTGATAACGAACCTCCTCCCCCCCCCCCCAATACATGTAAATGATCTCTCGATGATTGATTTACAAAACTACATAGACGACCACTATAACCCAAATCAACTTGTGATCCAAAGGCAATACATGTTGGGCAAACTGAGCAAACACCAAATGAATCTGTCCACCAGTTAGCCGCTGGCATACAACAAGAAGGTCATAGCTGAAGTCGAAGGGGCGTGTAATAAAAAGGGGGTAGAGAATCTAGCTGGGCCAGAAACCAGAGCAGTTTGATGATAAAAATGCTGTCCAATCAGAGAAGCTTCAAGGATCAAATACCATGATGGAAGGAACTGATTGTCCCTATTATCGGTGCGCCAGGAGGCACCTTTCTGAAACTTGCCGATTTGCCAACATTATTTTACAATTTTCACAACATCAAGGGCCATATTGAAGCCAGGTAAGCACCTGTACGGGGATTAGGCGGTCTCGCCCTCCACGAGTCTCTTGCTGCCTTGCATGCGGGTCTTGATTGACCAAACACTAAGGCAGTTAACCCTGGCAGAAAATAACAACCTGCTGCCTTGCAGGCTGGTTTTGGGCAACCAAAAGCTAAGGGAGTTAACCCTGACAGAAAATAACAAGGCGCGGTAGGGGGGGGGGCTCACTGTGGCAGCCTCACCATATACCTAGGGTACAGTGGGCCAATCCCCTGCTTGTCCAAAACCAAAACCAATTCAAAGTTATACATATAATGATATACCCGACTTGAACTTTTGAAGACGACTCTGGAAAAGAACACGGACTGTGATATTTTGGAACTTGGAATGTTAGGGCAATTAATGGAAGAGTTAGAATTAGCTGAAGAAATGGAAAAATTCAAAGTAGACATTTTAGCTATTACAGAAACAAAGAAAAAAAGGACAAGGAATAGAAAATGTAGGACAAAATCATACTTTAATCCTCTCAGGAGTAGATGTCAAAGATAGGCCTAAAGCTAGAGCAGGAGTAGGCCTCCTACTACATAAAGGCAAGAAAAGCTATGAGAACGTTTGAAATTTATAAGCCCACGGCTATTAGAGGTAAATATTAAACCAAAAGGAAGAGAAATTAAATTATTAATAGCTTATGGACCAAACGAAGATGCCACCAACGAAGAAAAAGATATCTTCGAAAACGATTTACAAACAGCTGCAGAGAATCTCAAACCCAAACAGGAACTAATGGTTTTAGAAGATTTAAACGCTAGAGTAGGCAACAATGTAGAAACGTCAGGGGGAGTAAGAAGAGGTAAAGAGGGAGAGACAACAACTTCTCCAAATGGAGAAAGATTCATAGATTTTTGCCTAAAGAATAACATGAAAATAGCTAACATTTTTTCCTCATTAAGATATCCACAAATATACAAAAGTAAATGAAGACAGATGTGAAAAATCAATCATAGACTACATAATAGTTAACAGCTCCCTTTTTAACAGTAAAATGGATGCAAGAGAAAACAGAGGGAGCTGAAATATTTAGCTTAGTGATAGCCAAAATAAAATTATTAACTGAAGAAAACAAACAGAAAAGGAAAGAGAAGAAAGCTACTAAACTCAAAATAGAAGAACTAAATAAACCAATCGTAAAACAGATATACCAATCCAGGGTAAAAGAATTTATCAGTGAAATGCAGATGGATCTGAATGATAGCATAATAGTAGAAAAGTGGCAAATGTATGAAGAAACACTACCCAGTTGTAGTTGTACTGAAGAGGTCTGTGGAAGGAAACAAATTAAAGGAGATAGGAAAAGAACAACATGGTGGAATGAGAACGTCAAGACTAAGATCAAAGAAAAGAAGGATGCCTGGGAGAAAACACTTCCAAAGAGACCAGAGGATAGGATAGATTACGTGAGTAAAAGAACTATCACCAAAGAGGAAGTTAGGAAAGCAAAACAGGAACAATGGGATGAGTTTGGGCAAAGACTTCAAGAAAGCTATCAAAGGAAATCAAAAGCTGTTCTGGGGAGCAATGAAGAGCATGGGAAAGACCAAAGCATGCCCAATACGACAAATTAAGAACGCCAAAGGAGAAATAATGAAAGGAGACAGCGAAATCACGGAAACGTGGAAAAGTATTTTTCACCAATTACATAATCCTCCATAACATATGAAAAAAGGAGTACAGATCAATTACTAAGAGTAACAAGTAATTCAGAGGAGACAGCTGGAGGTGTAGATATCTCAATGTAAGAACTCCAAACAACTATAAGAAAAGTGAAATTAGGAAAGCCCCCAAGAGCAGATCAAATTTATCCAGAAATGATTAAAAACCAAGGAGAGAGGCAGACAAACTACTTCATGCGATATTATGTCAACAAGCATGGAAGTCAAAACAGGTGCCACACGGCTGAAAGAAGGAACGGTAGTACCAATACACAAGAAAAGATCTACTATGGAATGATTTAACTATAGAGGGGTATCACTACTTAGCGTACCAGGAAAAGTGTATGCCACAATTTTTTAAATGAGACTAAGGAAAAGAGAAGAGGATCAGATTGAAGAACACCAGAGTGGATTTAGACCAGGAAGAAGTGTACAAGATCACACATTTTCAATTAGACAAATAATAGAAAAATTACTTGAGAGAAACATTGACTTGCACCTGTGTTTTATTGACTTAGAAAAAGACATTTGACACCATGAGGAGGGACGAATTATGGCATTCCTTAAGAGAACACAACGTAAAGCAAAATTTAATTGAAGCCATTAACAGTTTTTTACAATAAACCAACATGTGCAGTGAGAATAGTTGGAAGTGTATCTGAAGAATTTGATGTAGATATAGGAGTAAGAGGGGTTGTATCCTAAGTCCTCTTTTGTTTATCGCATTTATGGATTCAGTCGCAAAGGCATCCTCAAATATGAAGAAAATGGATGTAAGTATGTGGAAGCTCAAAGCAGTAAATGTATCAATGCTTTCATTTGCTGATGTTTTAGTTCTGTTTGGAAAATCAGAAAGGATCTCTCGGATGAATGATGAATTAAATAAACGAGGAATGAGAGTAAATGCAAAGAAAACCAAAACAATGCTAGTAACTAGGGAAACTAAAACACAAAATCTTGAATTGGGTAGGGAGAATTTAGAACAAGTTCAAAGCTACAATTACCTAGGAGTATGGGTAGGAGAATTTAGAAGCAAGTTCAAAGGGTAGGGAGAATTTAGAACAAGTTCAAAGCTACAATTACCTAGGAGTAATGATTAACTCAGAGGGAAAACTAAGAGAAGAAATCAGCCAGAGAATCCAAAAGCAAGTGCAAACAAGTATTGTCAACAAAAACCAAAATGGCAGTATACAACACAGTGTATTGTCCTACTCTCCTCTATGGTAGTGAAACCTGGACCTTAAACAGTAGAGTACAGGCAGCGGAAATGAAATATCTAAGAAGAGTAGTAGGAAAACTAAAAGAGACAAAATCAGAAACACAACAATAAGAGATCAAACCAAAGAACATAGCATAAAAACTAAGATAGAAATGAATCAACTGAGATAGTTTGGGTATGTTAACAGAATGAATGACACTAGAATAGCTAAATCAGTATACAGTTCTAAAACTCAGTAAAAGACCAAAAGGGAGACCTCGGAGAAAGTGGGAAGAAGATATAAAAGAGGCATTAATTATAAAAGAAATTTAACTTTCACAGAGGGAAACAGAAAATGTCAGGACAGGGCAGCCTGGAGAAAGATCATTTCAGGCATCTAAACCTATATACCAGAAGGTAGAATGGGAGCTGATAAAGAAATAAAGAAAAGCATTGTTATACTTAATATCTGATATATCACTCAGGACATAACATACATAATACAATTGTTTTTCAGACACAATCATTAAATATGTTTTTTTTAATGTCTATTGCTTTGTTTACCTATTCATTTATATCCTCATCAGTTAATGTTTATTAAATGTAAATCATCATTAAAACATTATGTTAAAACTCACTTCAGAATACATGAAGAGCACTGATTTTAGTTTGCTTCATCGAAATTTACCCCATCCATCGTATGCAGTGATCTCAGGGTAACTGAAAAGTAAACAGCAAGATGAAAGATACAGAAAAGAGTGAAAGGAAAGAAGTAGGACCTACTAGCAGCACTGCCACCACCAACAGAGAATAACAGTGAGCCAAAAATAACTTGATAACAGCTAAACCATTGTGATGGAATGGTGTAACCAAACTACAAGGATCAAATATGCATAAAATAAATAACGATGTTATCTCAAATATGTGTAAAATATGGGTGTTTTTTTCTCATAACGTGATTCTTAGAAAGGTACTTCACTCTACTTTCCTCATTTGACTCAGATGTGAATGAGTACCCAGCTATAAGAAGAGAATGATCTTATCAAAGTGTTAGTATGAAAAGCCTGACAAGTTTGCATACTGCATGCTCCCCGGGAGTTGAGAAGGGCTTTGAATGAAATGATCCGCTGGGGCATAAATGATGTACCGTCGATGAGCCTGCACTTGTGCGGGGATACAGACTATAACTATAATTGCTATAAATACATCTCTATCTTTCAAATATTATATCTCTATATACATACATACAATAATTCAGCACATATCCACAAAAACCACAAAGAGAAGATTTCATTTCAACAATTTGTTTTATTATAATTCTCTGAATTTATTTATACCTTCGGGCCTCAAGTCAGGCATTTGCAGAAATTCTTTTCTGACATTGACAGTTGATCATGATAACCCATTTTCAATCCAAATTTTCACCAGCACTAAATAAATTCACTCAGCAAATAAAAAATGACATGTACTTAAATATAATTGAAGAACAAGTAGAGCAAGCTGTCAAACATAGGCCTACATAATAAGAAAATTTAAAAAGTGCAATATAATTTAGCCTGCTTTGTGACAAATAATTACACATACACAAAATGAGACACTAACACCAACATGGATCAATTCCAATGGATACCTTTGGAAGAACAGTGCCAGCAATAAAATAAAGTATCTTTCCTTTAAACCTATAAATGGCCAATTGTTTATCTCATTAAATCTCCTTAAACTTTACACAAGAACAACTACATTGAGCTAGAAAATACACATGGCTCATCATCTGAGGCATTGTAGCTGAATCGTAGCGTTGTGAGCTGGTAATCATGACAACACTGGTTTAGTAAGCCCCATGGCTGGCACACAGGTGAGTTTTTTTGATCTTAGGAAAGGTATCATTCTACTTTCTTCACTTGGCTTAGGCGTGAATGAGTACCTAGCTATAGGTAGAGAAAAAGCCTGACAGGTTTGTGTAGTGTATGCTTCCCAGGAGCTGAGAAGGACTTTGAATTTTGAATGTAATGGCCTGGTGGGGGATAAATGATGTACAGTCGATGAGCCTGCACTTATGTGGGGATACAAACTGAGATAGTTTGGGCATGTTAACAGAATGAATGAAACTAGAATAGCTAAATCAGTAAACAGTGCTAAAACTCAAGGTAAAAGACCAAAAGGCAGACCTCAGAGAAAGTGGAAGAAGATATAAAAGAGGCATTAACACAAAGAAATTTAACTTTCACGGAGGGAAACAGAAAATATCAGGACAGGGCAGCCTGGAGAAAGATCATTTCGGGCATCTAAACCCATCCGGTACACCGGAAGGTAGAATGGGAGTTGATAAAGAAAGAAAGAGAAGTATTGTTATACTTAATATCTAATATATCACCCAGGACATAACATACATAATAAAATTGTCTTTCAGACACAGTCATTAAATCTGTTTTTTTTTATGTCTATTGCTTTGTTTACCTATTCATTTTTATCTTTATCTTCAGACATTGATAGTCATTAGCACTGATTTTATGCTTGAACAGTAAGGCTGTGGATCAAACTGCCAACACAAATTACACTAGACAATACAAAAAAGGTGTAAAACCATTTGTAAAAAGATATGTTTGTATATGCGTAGGTGATTATCTCTCAATTTATGCAAATGAAAAGAAAAGAAAAAAATCGTTCATAATGTATATATATACATGTTTCATTAAAATGGTAGCGATGCATAATATTTTTTTTAACATGGGAAGCTGGTGTAGAAGTCAGAGATCTTCACAATCACACTTGCTTCAGTTAAGTTTTGTTTAAGTATTCCTAGTTTGAGTCATCATGGTGGTGGTGAATGAGTGGATAGGCTGCCAAACTTGGAATCATAAGGTCCGGGTTTGAATCCTAGCAGAGCTAGACCTGATGTTGTGTTCCTTGGGAAATGATACTTGAGAAGCAATGTCCCCACTTGATCCAGGTACAAATGGGTACAAGCACTAGCTTGAGAGAAAAAAGCTGCGTCAGATTAGTGTCCTGTCCAGGAGGTGATTATTACATTGTATTATATTATGTCTTCCACTTCACCCTATAGAAACCTGGATAAGCTTTGGCTTTATAGGATGAGATAGCCTTGAAGAATCTTTTTGTCTATTTTAGTCAATATATTTTATATAATATAATATGTGAGTGTGAGTGATGTGTGTGTGTGTAAACATTCAACTTCCAGTATGTATAAATATAAATGCTGTGTATACATATATAATATTAATGTATTGAAAATATTTATCACAATATATAAATTTATATATGTACACGCGTATATATATAATTGTCAAATAATACTGATATATTGTGAAGATTTATCAAAATGAAAATATATAATGGTATGTATGGTCTTTATGAAAATAAACTAAGACCTCAAATAATTCATTAGTAAAATGTTCATCAAACTGTAAAAACAGCTGAATATTAAAAGAAACAGTGATTGTAAGGTCAACAACATAATTACATGTGTAATTCTTAGTTGACTTCCATTCTTCTGCAGACAGAAACAAAATTTACAACAAAAATGTCTTTATTATTAACCTCGCTGTTGGAGAATCTCCTGGACTTTGTTGCACTTTAATTTCATTTGTTTTAACTTTTATTCTTTCATTCCTTCCTTTCTTTACTTTTTCCTTTGATTGAATATTATATCTATTTTATATACGCATACATTTATTTATCATTTTGATTATATCTTTCTTTGCTCTTACATTTCTTTCTGTACCCTTTTATTGTTAAATTTTCACCCACTTTATAATCTTCTGCTTCAATATCAATGTTTTTATTGAGAGATGTCGCTATGATTTCTTTTCTTCTTTCTTTTTATTCATTTTTTTAATGTCTTACGAAAGGCTTATAACCTTATACTTGCTTAATGTAACTACTTCCCAATTTGGCATATAGTGTTGATGACTGTTTAAACACTAAAAAGGCAAAACTCAGCAATAGGGCTCAATTTGAGTTAAGGATTGACTAGATCTTGCTCAGCTTGACAGCACGCAATATACGCCCATTGTTGTTCGCCTGCACACACGAGGGAAAAACCAACAGGTTTTTATCCACCAGAATATTCCAGTACACTAAAGTGCAATATCAATAAGTAAGATACAAAACAAGTTTTACATCCGTATTTAATCAATAAAGAAAGCAGAATACAATACAAAGCATTAAAATAATGCATGGAGTATCAAAATACAAAAATATCATAAAAATATCACATAAACCATGTTAATACCAAAACAAAAGTGTCAACAGACTTCATAGAAGTTGTTTTGTCCAAGCAATCATTGTAACTGCAAATGCAGTTTGGAATAAAAAAAGATTAATACAAATACAATATATTCTTGAGGTACATATAATGATATATAGTTTTCAAAATCGCCCTGACTGATAATGAGAAGTAACGTTATACACAAAATGTATCTACAAACAAAGTTGCAAATGATTATGTTAAAATAAGATATAGATTGAGCCTGCGTAAAGTTTGACAGTACGCTTACTTTTACAAGCAAATTTCACAGGCTAAAAAGAATATGTTATTATGCTCTCCTGTGAGAAACATAAAATTACAGTGGTATCTGCCTAAGAACCTGCGACCTGAGAACAGAGTCTGCCTAAGAATCCGTCATTTCCGTGCAACAGAAATTTCTGTATATAAAACTACCCCTAAGACCCCCGCTAGTTACAGCTCGGTCCGTCTTAGAACCCAGTCTGATCGTGAGCTGAGAATCGTGAAATAACAATCCCCACTTAATTGCCGATAGCCTGTGATATTTTGCAAGTAAATCATAGAAAGGCGAGTGGGAGATCTGTTGCATTGGTCCAAATACCAGAAGATGTTATAAACACGACACAGGGGGCACACCAGACGTAACTGACAGACATGAGGAAGGCTCGCCACCTGGCCTGGCTGCTCAGGACCGCGCCTTGGGCACAACAGACGATCAAAATTTACGTAGCTATTGCATGCCAAGCTGTGTAGGTAAGGCAATTACACATTGCAATATCAAATACAGGTGATAAGCAGGTAAGACTATTTTCTTATTGTTGTGAGTTTTCTCAGGCCGTCTTGGCATTTCAGGATCAACTTTCCTCTTTTCTAGATTGGCTGATAAATGCATGACCAATCACATGGTGCTTCAATATGTACGGAAGTGATTGCACAAATCATTAGATTGTTTTGTCAGTCATAAACTTTCATTCATTTGCACAGGTTGCTGGAGACTACATCTATCTACCTGCAAAGATTGATTTTCCCAAACATCATTTCAAAGCACAAATTCAGACCATCATAATGTCTACACGAGGTAATTTTCTCTGATAATAAACAGAAATGGCTTATTTAATGGGGGGTCAAGTCAGTTTCAAAGTCAAGGAAATAATCAATAAAAAATTATATGAATAATGAAGCAAAAATCCAAGGCATGTCGGAATTCACCTTAAAACCTTGTAAACTTAAGAACCAGCTGTTTCTGTCTCCCGAGGACTGGGTTCTTAGACGGACACCACTGTATATCAGGATTACTATGTTTTATGTCAACTGTTCACCTTGCAAAGGAAAAACTGAAAAAGAACCCTCAGTAAACATTAACACATTAAGGGAACAGAAAGAATGAGAAGTATCCATAAAAGAGAACAAGAATGTGAATATTTACATAGTATACACACATGATTAAATTGTTCACACAGATAAAATAGTAAATATAAAAAAGAATACATACACATACATAGTCAATAGCATACACCCAAGTGACTAAAACTTGTAAATAATATCTATTCATGTAAAATGGTTTGTATGAGTGTGATGTGACTTACTTTTTAAAAATATATATTTGTTTGTTTCATTTTGTGTCCGTGATTTTCAAACAAGAGACTATTAAAATAGCTGTCCATTGAACCCTCATCTTTGTCTGTCACCTGTTATGAGTCTCAGGACAAACCCTTCTCTTTGACAATAGGAATGATTTTAAGCTAGAGGGACATGAAGTGTACAGGAGGGGTGGGGGCATTATCTGGTATATATATGTATATAAAATATCTATATATATAAAGTTGAATCTCAGGAACCACTGCACCCACAACCTCCATATTTCACATGTAGATTTCAAATAGCCTGCTTTAGGTTCTTAGCAAATAAACTCTTGGACCAAATCAGTATTTTAATTGATTGAAAAAATATTGTTTTGCCTGCGATTCACAAAACTTTTTATTGTTACTAGATCTAATTTCTCGATTTCAGTCATGACAATAAAAGCCTACATAACTCCAGTATCGAGTACTACATACAAAGCCTTCATAACTTCAGTATCGAGTACTACATACAAAGCCTTCATAACTTCAGTATCAAGTAATTTGATCTAATAATTGTACCGATATTGTGGTTTCTGAAAAAAAGTTCAAGTTTAAGAGATCCAGCTTTATAATAAACAGAAATCATAATTTAACATTATTTACGTGCATGCTTGGATATATATATCATATATAAAATGAAAACTGTAGGACTAATTATTTTTTTAAGTTGCCAAAATTGACCTAGTTTTACACCAGATAGCAGCCATTTTCATGGAAATTAAATTTTCAAAACTGACTACTGACTTCCACAATTTTTTCCTCTCCTTTCACCATGCTGTACTCCATTTATGAAGCTTAAAAATGGTGTATCTTCAAACTAAAGATCGCTCTCATGACCCCCCCACTCCTTTAAATCTTGAAGCAAGAACACTAGATAGGCCTGTAAATTAAGCATACATAGTTTCATCCTCAAACAGTGATTGTCATCTACTCTCATTGTACCCTAGTGAAGTACAGTTAGATTATTATACTGGAACAAGCTGGCTTCTGAAATATAGCACAGTAGCCAGCACTGCAAACTGTAACAATAAATTCAAAACACCACATAAAAATTCAAATTCTAAACAGTCGTTATTAAACCAAAATCATGCACACTGACATTAAGCCTTTCCTGTCTACGGCGACATCAACCTGGCAGCCAATTGCGACCGAATGCGACATCTGCCTCGATGCTCAAAGCTATTTCTAATGTGTCCCTTGCTTACTCTTCATCTTTGTACTCATAACAACAAGAACTGCAGTATGCAAGACTTGAATTGACAATCTCTGTGATGTGCAAGATTTTCGCTCTTTTGTGTAAAATAACGCATATTTTTATCTACTTTCGTTTTTTACTTACTTATTGATGGTAAACACAGCAACACTATTACATCCACTGAATGGACCGACCTACTCACAAACGTTACTGACAATAAAAGGCTCATCAAAGTTATATAAAGCATAAATTTTCTGAGAGTTTAGTTCGTTCTCTAGTGTATTGTAATTTCTTCATTGAAATTGGGAAGATGTTTAAGTCTCTAAAATTAAGTTCAACTGAGACAGGTATATTTTCATCACAGCTACGCCCCTTTGCCTTGGCACACAGACTACGATTGTGGAGGACCCTAGGCAGAAAAGGGTTAATAGAATTAATGCACAGTAATTGAGTTAGTTCATTATTATAGAGAAAAATTAGGACCTGTAAACCCCATGAAATTGGATGGGAATCTGAGGTAAAAATTGCAACAAATTATAATAGGATCCTTCTGTCTCTCCATCTTGTCCTTTTTAGTGAGTTTTCTTTTGAATATCACAGCAAGCATAAGAAAATAATAATAGTAATAATAAATAATACTTCTACTAACAATAATAATAATGATATTTTGATAGCGCCTTCCTTATTAGCTCAAGGCAAGGTTTACAGTAATTAAAATCACATAAATCATATGGAAGGTTAAAAGATTTAAGTTTGATAAAAATAAGCTAATCAAATAATACATAAGACATTTTGCTTATTACAGCCTATAGAATGACATGGTAAAGGTATGTATGAAAGAATTATAAAAGCAAAAACAAATGTGAGAATATAGTGGTAAAAATATAAAGAAAGTAGCTAGATACACAAATTTAGCCAAGAAATTAATTAACAGATTTACATGTGACACAAGAACAGACTCTTTCAGTTTCAGGTCAACATCAATAAGCAGATAAGATGAGATTTTTTTCAGGTTATGTTTAAAAAAAGCTTTCAAGAGTTGCACTTTCTCAAATCTACAAGGAGATTGTTCCAGATTTTAGAACTTGATAATTAAAGGACCATGGTGATCTAGAATGAACAGGTGTTGCTAGATCTAAAAGTATGTTTGGGCTGTTTGAAGTCCGTAAAATATGATGGGAAGGATGGGTCATTTAGGCATTGGTTAATGATATTTGCAATTTTGTACTTCAATAATTTAAAGGCAGCCAATGAAGGATTCCAAGACAGGAGCAAATGTTTCTTTGGGGAGTGTTTAAACAAGTCTGGCTGTATAAACATTTATAATACTAACATTATGCTTTTCTTCCTATGTAGGAAAATACATATTTTTGTCATATTAACATTTGCAAGTCTTTGTAATAAGCCACTAGCCATGGTAAATTAAGAGAGAATAGGTATGATTTTTTCTATTTGCAAAATTTGGGATCAATAAATATACATGTTCATAATTTATAATCACTCAGTTTTGAGATGCATTGTGATAGTATATATGTGTGCCTTTTCACTCTGTTTACTCTGAATGTGTAAAAAAAAGTTATAATGAAATAAAACTCCTGTCTGTACAATTACATTTATCTTGTATGTTTACACATTCTATACATGTAAAGGGTTAACAGTTCTGTTTTCTTAGTCTTAGTGTTCATTCCTATATCTTTTAATAACATTTTACTTGGTAGCAACCGCTTGTCTGTCTGGGTATTGATCTGTTTGTCTTTCTTTTTTCTCTCATGAAACATGATGGACAAAGCTTTACCTTTAAGTCAAAGATAGTGGCATAGATTAATATTTCTAGCAGAATTTCCTATAATACAAGGCAGTGCAAGAGGAGGAGATGGAGAAAGTGTAACAATAACATGTGAATGGCATTCAAAAACCCAAAAGTGGTTGGAAATCTCAAACAAACCCACATTTTTCAGCATAAATAGCAAATGTCAATGCACATTATGAAAAACACACATTATAAACACATATGCACTATACAGCTGTCTCCGTCTAAGAGGCCAGTCTGGGTAAGAGGCCGCTTTATATTGTAATGGAATTTTTCCTCTTTAACTATCATGCCTTAGAAACCGCTATGAAAATGTTCAGTCTGGCTAAGAGTCCGGTTTCTCTTGCGTCTGAATCCCAAATGGTCTGCTAAATGCAATAAAACGAAAATTAAAATTTAGATCTACATTGCCACGTTTCTGTCAATCTGGAACATGTCAATGAAGATGTACATCATTTTGAAGGTCAAGAAAATACTGCAATCTCTGCTAGATGCTTCTATCCTGCGTCAGGGTCTTTCGTGTTGACACCAGACACCCACCAGATGAACGAGATGATTGACTTCTACGGTTTGTAACTCCTTCATTGAAACATCTTGACAAGATCATAGGCACAGCCGTATCGATAAGAACTTGAAACATGTTTTCAATAATAAAAGACTAATGATTGTTTAGGTTAGAACTGAATTAAGCCTTATTGCTTGATGCAACACCAAGTGTTGTGATCAGTAGAAAAAGAGAAGAGGAATAATATTTTTAAGAAATAGACACTGTTTCGTTCTTCCTAACCTTTCTTATACTCATCGCCGTCTTCCCTCTTGTTTTGAGTCTGACCCTGAAAACGTTAGGTAGTGATTATCTAGGCTCTACCCCATGTATTCATCTAAGAAGCTGTCCGGCTAGGGGGCCACGTTTGTTGCCTCCTGCTGACCCGCCCCCAGGCGGAGACCACTGTATTATATATGAAAACATGATTGTTCAAAATTATTATGGCTTGATATGAGGCCATAGCAAAGCATCCTCCTTACTTGGATTCAAAACTGCTAAGGGGACTAAAATACTCAACAGCCATTTCTCTCCAAGCAAATCAGACCAGCAGAAACGCTGCGGCAGTCGGTAACTTTAATCTTATTCACTTGTTCAAATAACGTTGCACCCCGTATGGTGACATTAAGAATTTGATAAAACATGAAAATGCTAAATATGGTAAATAACAGTAATGCCCAGAACATTGTGCAAAGAAAGGAATATCAACTGTCACATACCCTAGTATTGCTCTAGTAATGGAGACTGGAGGAAAAAGTCAAAATAAGAGATCACTGGTAACATTTCAAAATAGGTGTAAGGTAACATGTGGAAGGTACCCAACAGCGTGACAAAACTGACCAAAACGTGAAAACAATAAAATGTCCCTGGTTTTTCCCGCCTATGCACGTCCCGGTGAAGAAGCAGTGATGATCTCGTTTAAGGATGCACTTCTGGCAGAGAGTGCAGTGGTGACAGCGCTGGGGACGAAACATCTGACACGTAAAGCACGGAATCCAGGACCAATAAGGAAAAGGCCTCTTTTCCCTCACTCCATTGACGTAAACCGGCACGAGCAGCTGAAAATTAAGGGCATCTCGGTATCCTTGCCATGACCTTGAATCTTTATTGTTAGTTGTTCTGGAAGTCATCTCAGCGGCTGTCCTTCCACGTTCATGTATGTTGTTATACCCATGACTCAAATTCTCCGCGCAGACGGTGGGCTCTCTATTGATTAAGCCATGTTCCAGAACATACTTGGGAATGGAGAAAGGCTCATCCGTATGGTAGCTTGAATCGACTTTTCTTGTTATGTACCAACAGATCATGACTTGAACGAGGCCATAGCAAAGTATACCCTTTAAGAAGAAAAAAAATGAGACAGAAGCGTTGTAGCAAAATCGGTAGTGCTGTGAATTTGGAATCACAATGACAGTGGTTCATAACCTAGACTGGCCAAGGTTTTCTTTGCGATGTTGTACTCCTGGAAAAGATATTTCACTCTCCATTTCTCACTCATGAATGAGCACCCCATTATAATATAAGCAGAGACAGATCCTGTTTGGCTATGCTCATTGAGTTAAAAAAAAAATTAGTTTAATGCAGAGACTTGAATAGAACAAACCATCTTTATTTCATAGCAGATTAATTCATTAGGTTGAATTTTGATCAAAGAACAGAAGTCGAAAACAATAATCAGAAGAGGATATCTAGCAATTTTTGCGTCTTTTAGTGTTACATGTATATTTTTCTTAATCTCAACAGAAAAATCAGCAGAGAGGTCTATGAATACTATGACATTTGTTACATTATATGTGTGACGGATTGTCACTTTTTTAAACTACGGTATGGTCAGGAGTTATGGATAGCCAAAGCCACTTAAAAGTATGCCCTCCTTCTGCCTTCTGTCAGTTGCCCTTCTTCCTCCCCTCCACCCACCCCACTGTTTATCCTTGCTTTGACCATCCCTACCATAGCTACAGGTTTTTACCTCGTTTTGACTACGAATGACTGGTGACTAGACACACTGACTCTACAAAGCTAAGCTCAAAACTTTTAGTTAAATGGTCATAAACTCTCACTGCATCATTAAAACTAAACTCAATCACAAAATCGATTCAGAACCATTTCTAAAATGAAAATTTGTTGCTTTATTTTGTTTTGAAAGAAAAATACCCCAACACCAAATATAATACAAGGCACTTCCGATGAGGGGGGGGGGAGGAGGTGGGAGAACTGTTGACAAACAGCAACAATAACCTGTCATGGTGCATTTGTCTATCTCTTTAATCTGGTCTTGTAATATTTATATAATATTATTATATTATCTCCTGATGACAGATACTTGAATTAAAAGTGCGAACTACAAGATTTGTTGACATATGATAAATTACAATATAATTTTATTACATCATTGTATTAAAGCCAACTAAAGAAAAAAACAGTGAGAGTAGGCGATTCTGTCCTAACGCTCAGCAGAGGTAGGTGGTATCGTCCAGCACAACCTATAGAGACCATAGAAACTTGTAAGTAATAAAAATATCAATAAATCTTATTTCACTATCAAGGATATAGTGTTTTACAGTAAAAAAAACAATGTAATCAATTTCCAAATCCTCATTTAACCTCAGATTGAGTTCACAATCACACAAAAAATCCTCAGCTCTTTATTATCTAAACAGATGCACTAATCATGAACTATGGCAATGATTTTGCAACTAGCTGAGAATCTGACAGTAAATCTGGGTACTCCAAACATTAATAATAATAATAATGCAATCCTGGTGCCCAAACGCAACATTAAGCAGTACTAATGATAAGTCATCAATATTTTTATGAAGGGGCTTTTTCGAAATGTCTGAAGTTCCCAACAGAGATAGTGTGATAAACTGTGACGTAACTTGAAGTAAAAGACATGGACTGATGAGGCTTTTTCTCTAAAGGTATGAATTCTCAAGAAATATTTATTTCCCATGTGAATAATACAGGAAAAAGTTCAATACATGTGGTATTCAAATATTCTTAGTTACCTTTAAAAATCCTGTAGCTTCTTCTTTGTAAAAGTTAACAGCAACAACAACAAAATAAAAATAAAATGCAAATCAAGCTACATCTAAGTATAGTATTAGATCCGATTTAATTGTGCTCAGATCAATTGACTTCTGATCTTGTACATTGTTTTCCTGATTCTGCTTACTTGAAAAGGTGAGAGAGAGAGAGAGAGAGAGAGAGAGAGAGAGGAGGAGAGAGAGAGAGAGAGAGAGAGAGAGAGAGAGAGAGAGGGAGGAGGGAGGGAGGGAGGGAGGGAGAGAGATAGAGAGAGAGAGAGAGAGAGAAAGAGAGAGAAAGAGAGAGACAAAGAGACAGACAGACAGACAGACACAGAGAGAGCATTTTTATTTTTGTCAATCGGGGTCAATCGATGGGTATTACTCAGTGCAGTTAAAATAGATCTACCTGCGAGTAAGACTATTAGTGTACTGGAGTGTACAACTACTGTTACATCTACAAAATGTCAACGTGTGGATAGAATGTTTCGATCGACTTGCGGATTCATCTGATCAAACTTGATCTAAAAACATTGAGCACTTCCAAAAGAAAACATGTTGAGCTGGTACATTTATGTGTATACTTTATTTTACAGACAAAATTTTTAATGAATCATGTCTGTATTCGCCGCCTCTGAAGGTGGTTTGAAGTGCATAATTATTATAAACTTCCTTTTTGTCCTGTTTCATACCTGCATCATGTAAAGTAGATTCAGACTTTGATAGAGTCTTGGCATGGCATATAACAGGCCATAACTGCCAGTGGACAGATAAACAGTGATGAAAAGAAATGGCCCAAACTTGCTCAGATATGCCTCCATGGCTGTGGGTGTCTTGCCTTAATCTGTCTTTTTCTTAGGAACAGCTTAAAGTTGTAATATTTGTTTGACCAATGAATCCATTAAAAAAATGTTATCCTGAAAAAGGAAAACCAAGAACAAAACACATGTAAATTCAGAATTATTTGCTACAGGAATAGCTAATGATAAGACAATTATACGGTGGAACCTTTCTAATTGGGAAATCTCGATAGATTGTAAAATCATCCTGATTTGCCAGAGACCTAGGGATTTTGGTTTTTCTCTCAGCAGTTTGAGGTACCTAAGCCCTCTTGTGAGTGGTAAAATGCAGAATTAAACGAACAAGTAGTCACAGGATTAGTCGATCAAAATGAAGATGGCATTCATCAAAGATGTCACTCACACTCACAATTGATCTTCGTTGGATGGTAGATAGATAATATACGTAATCAAAAGGCATGGTGGGTCGTTAAATCTCCTCTCGTGTCCATCCTTGCGATTGACGGATGAGGCGGGCAATAAAAGACTATGACAATGCATAATTTTCTAAGCACCGGCCAGTGTTATTAGGAAGGATGATAAGCAAGGTCTGGCTCAATGCCTGCTTGCACATCTTCGTAATGGATGTCTAGCTTATGGTCGTCGCAAACTGGTACTTGCGACATCGTGTACACATTATGCAATGTACAACACTTGTAATACTAATGCACATGTAATTATTGATGTTTTGCTAACACAGAAACCAAATTGGGATATAAAATGAGGGTTGGAATAAATAAATATGAGGCAAATAGTGATGATAATCAATGCAAGCCCTCGAAAAATATATAGAAAACAATTCCATCCTCTGGGAATTCTTCCCGATTGGCCGGGTTTCTCGATTCTCTGGGTTCCTGATTTGAGAGGTTCTACTGTACTTGCATACACACGAATTAAAAGTTGATTTTTTACATAAGTTGATCTGTTTAATAGGCCTTGAACATACACTTATGCGGCATCCACTCTACAGTAGTCTCCGTCAAATTGTACGCGCCAAAATGCATGATTCACCGAAATGCAAGATGTTTTTATGTAACCAAATTTTACAACACAAATTATCCCCTCAAAATGTAACAACAGCTGGCTTGACTTTGCCAAATACACCATGTTTTTGTAAGCATGTTTTCAATATGATGCAATTAAAGAGCCGGGCTGCGGACAGGTAAGCACCTGTACGGGAAGTAGATGATCCGTCCTTCACAAGTCTCTTGCTGCGTTGCAGGCAGGTCTTGGCTGACCAAAGGCTAAGGGAGTTGACCCTGACAGAAAACAACCTGCTGCTGCCTTGCAGGCAGGTCTTGACTGACCAAAGGCTAAAGGGGTTAACCCTGACAGAAAATAACAACCTGTTGCCTTGCAGGCTGGTCTTGACAGAAAATAACAAGGCTGGTAGGAGGCTTCAAGGTGGCAGCCCCACCATCTACCTAGGTGTAAAGTAAGCTAATCCCCTGTTTATCCAAAACCAAACTAATTAAGAGAAATAAATGTAGTGGGTTGAGGCCCTTGACTCTGTCAAATTGCACCTTCGCCAAAACGCAAATTTTGTTTGTCCCCCGTGGACTGCATTTTGGTGGAAACTACAGTATTATTATATTAGGTCATGTATTAAATGCCAAAGGCAGCTTTATAGGTTACATTCACAACATAAGTCGAATGTAAGAGAGCAGTTGAGTGTATACATGAAAGGAAACAAAGTTTGAAATCAGGATAAGATTGTATATTTATAATCCGTCACTGTCTTTACTTGACCGTTGAATGTTGCAACGTCACAATAGCCGGCTGTTGGAATACATTGGTCAGACATCGTCTTTGGCAACCTGAATAATCAAACACGTCAACTGGTCCACAGCCAATGTTGAAGAATTTTGTGCATGTTTAATGTTTATTTCAGTTTCACCTACCAATGATTTTATTTTCCAAATGTGTAATTACGAAGATATCTGTTGTGCATAATAGAACAGGCTCTTGCTAAACTTGTCTTATTGTGACTTTCAACTTGACATCGAAGATCTAGAAATTTGGTTAATAAATTTATACAGTAGTGACCGCCTAAATGCCCGGTGTTTGGGAAGCAGAAAAAACGAGCATTAGGCGAAAGTAAGTCAGGGGCAACAATTTTGCGGGTGGGGAAGGTTGACCATCGCTCACCACGAAGACACAAAGGCGCAATGGATACAGCCAATGCAAGGGGCAATAAAATGTTTACACCTTGTCCCTCGATTGTGATGCGTGCCCGGTCTATTAAAAACGGTTGTTGCATGCAATTTATAACATCAAGAAAAAAACCGTGGGCGAGTCCAAAAGACTAATTCTAATTGCCTACTGACAAACCAGTGATCCAATGGGACAAAGGCTGTACTGTACAGTGGGTGGTGTTATGAAGAGAAGACTGGTCATCTATTATTACATGACAATGGATAGGTCATGAAGGGTGGTTACAATGTATGGCACATTGTTGACGAGCATAAAAGCCATTATATTACTGATGGGATTATATTTTATGATGATAAATAAAAAGGAATTTTAATCAATTACAGACATAATTTATGATACTTTGGAGATATGATACCTGTAGTTGCCATTGAGACCGGGCATTTAGTTGAAACTCTTGGTTTTGAAACGGGCATTTAGAGGGGCAATTTATATAAAATTCAGTTTCGCTGACATTGCAGCATTTAGGCAAAGCAGACATTAAGGCGGTCACTGCTGTATAATTTACAAGGCTTAATATGACCTCATCTTTGCTATGCTTTTAAGCAGATTTCTTCACAAACTGGGGTAGCAAATTAACTTGTTGGTCAAAATGCTATATTGAAGAAAGAGATCTATTTAATAATAAAATGTAGGCCTACATCCTTTTATTTTGAATTATAAGGAATCAATAAAATGAAGTGCATTGATTTGAGCATATTTTTCGTCTTCTTCATAATAACTGATCAACTCAATTCTTGAGTATTACTGTCAGCATGCATTATAAATTAATTTAACCCAAAAATATTAATTTAATTTTGGCTTAAAAGTGATGTATGTAATTCTCTTTTTAAAGTCTTCAGTTCTATTGTTGATTTTTACTTCTGTTGAAGTCCATTCCACAGTCTCACTAGAATCTATACTATTACTACTACTAGGAAAATGAGTGCAGGTAACAATCAATAAATGTTTTGAAAATAGAACCATGCCTATGTGTATATGTAATACAATGTGCTGAAAGGTTATGCCAGTTACACCATACCTTACTTACTTTCAATACTTTTGCAAACATTATGCACAGAAAGAAAGCTTAGATCTAGGATCTTAGCTACATTCTTCGCTTCACTCTTCATAAACCTGGTATAAAGCTATGACTCTATGACTAGGGGCCATAATGGCATTGCCTTTGATAGAACTTTACTCTAAATTGCATGCAAGAACAATTAGCAAGTAACATCAAGACAATTCTGACAAAGTCAAACATAGTGTGTGTACATACTCATAGAAAAGATCTAGAAAATCTAGTTGAGAGAGTAAACTACTCGTCTTCTGCAACATATTAAACTTGAGAATAGATCTAGATCTAGTTGCACTACAGACTTTAAATAAATGAAAAGACAACTTGTCTTTAAAATCAAAATGTGATTAACATAGCGCCGACAGTATATTTAGAATCTAGATCTTATACCAGTAATTAATTGGCATTTAGATCGTTAGGGCGTATAACTATAAACAAAACGCTATTTTGGGAATTCAAGGGGACAGCACTCTGGTTGAGTAAATTCAGTCATGTTGTTGATCTGAAAATGAGTGAAACTTCCGGTTTTCCTTTTCCCTTGTAGACGGCTCGTTGAAAGGTTGGTATCAGAAATAAGCCAAAAGAATCTCAAAGCATCCACCGAAGATAAGGCTTAAATTAATGTTATTAAGCTGTTTTGAAATGGTTTAAATGTGTTCCTCCATATAGATTGAATACATAAACGAGAATTGCTCTGATGATGCTATTATCATCATTTTATTTTCCGCGCTGACCGGGCCGTAGTTCGTAAATTGAGTTGACAATTATTGTCGCTTGCACAAGGAGAACAACTAGATCTAGATCTAGATCTAGATCTATCAAAGAGAAAAATCGGAATGCATTTTTGCTGATGTTAACGTGGATTGTATTAATCTTAAAGTAAATTGGATGTAGATCAGATCGATGCCTTTGAGACATACCCCCCCCCTCTGTAAAGGTCAAATTGTAGTAAGCAGGGGGGGGGGGGGGGGGCAAGGGTAGATCTAGTTGAGAGAGAGAGAGAAATTGAAATGGAGCTAAAGTGATGAAGAGAGGGAGAGAGATACAGGCAGAGCGGGAGAGAAACAGAAAAAGAGACCTGCATTACTTGTATGCTAGACCAGCAGTGTCCATAAATGAAGGTAGCGGCAAGGACAGTTCGGTTGGTTATCAGTGTTTTGTCAGTTGTTACGAGATCTCTGGCTGTTGTTATTTGTGTTTTTTAAATATCTGGCGTTGATCTAGACCAGACAGGAGAGAAGGCACATTTTTGCTCATTTAATGGTGGATTGTATTGTATTAATTTTAAGGCTGTGATTATTTTCAGCTGGGGTGAATATAAAATCTATCTTATTTTCAGGCTCGGTTTTTCCTCTCACCGGTTCTCGCCCTAGAAACGAGATTCTCGCAGTTATCGGATCTTATTTTCAGCCGGTTTTTCCTCTCACCGGTTCTTGCCCTAGAGACGAGATTCTCGCAGTTATCGGATCTTATTTTCAGCCGGTTTTCCCTCACTCTCTCTCTCCATCTATCTATCTCTCTGTGTGTTTTCAAAGATTCCATCCTCTCCCTCTCTCTTTCTCTGAGAAGGGGCGAGCGTGGAGGGAGGGAGAATGAAAGAAACACGGGGGATGGAAAGAGGGGAGGGAGAGAGAGAATGGAAGAAAAACACACACAGATGGAGAGTGAAAGAGTGAGAGGATGGAAGAAAACAGAGGAGAGAGAATGAAAGAAAACACAGAGAGAGAGAGAGGTGATGGAAGAAAACACACACAGAGAAAGAGAGGGAGAAGAGAGATGGAAGAAAACAGAGAGAGAGAGAGAAGGGAAGAAAACAGGTGAGGTGGAGGGAGGGAGAGAGAGAGAGAATGGAAGAAAACACACACGGAGAAAGAGAGAGGATGGAAGAAACACACTCAGAGAAAGAGAGAGGGAGAAAGATTAGATGATGGAAGAAAACACACGACTGAAATTGACAGTATTAACTTAGGTAACTGTTTTAAGAGAGGGAGGAGGGAGGGAGAATGGAAGAAAACACACACAGAGAAAGAGACTGAATGGATGGAATAAACACACACAGAGAGAGGAAAAGGTGAAAAAGAGGGAGGGAGAATGGAAGAAAAAGCACAGAGAAAGAAAGAGATGATGGAAGAAAATACACGGAAATTGACAGAATTAGATTAGTATAAGAAAGAGTAGGAGAGAGGGTGATGGAAAAAAACAGAAAAACTTCTCTATGGAGAATCGGGACTGAGGAGAGGGATAAGAGTGATGAAGAAAAGAAAGATGTGATGATGATTCTGATACTGATAGTAGTGAAGTGAATGAACTTTTTAGTAATTTTGTTATTGCTGAAAATCATTGCTGAAATTTGATTTGTTCCGTTATATCTTGTGTATATTTTTTGTTATTTGCGTCTATCCGTCCCATGTATCCGATTTTACTGCACTGAGTCATATTATATTTTTAGAGCGGAGTCAATTTTCCGTATCCACCATGGCTGATGGAAACCGTTTCTGCAAGGTCCAGAGCCCCATTCGTTTAATGTATATTTTTAATTTTTAATTTTTGTCTAAAATCAAGCAGTCTGAAACATGAGCAAAATTGGATGTTTCCCGGTTCTAGAATGTGAAAAATATAACAGACTTCTGAAAAAATTGGTCTTCATTCCTTCAGTTTATTTGATTTATTAGCTGCCTTTATTGTTCATTCGTTTTTTACGGATATAGATCTATTCTAATTCTAGTTTTTTTGTGCCGTGTGAGATCTTGATCGACATTACGCTCTTCCACTTAGAGAGTCTATGGATTAGATATCTAGATCTAGATTTAGAATCTAGATAGATCTAGATCTAGTTGTTGGTTGATTTTTAAGATATTAAATTTAAGGGTAAATTTAAAGAAGTTTTCCTGGATTGAGAACTCCAGAACTGGCTGGATATTATTGTTACGGATTTATTAGAGATCTATTCTAGATCTAGTTTCCTTTTTCATCGAGGATCTAATCTAGATTTCGCAGTTATCGGATTTATTTTCAGATGTAGTGATTTTAAGACTCATTGAGAACTCCGAACTGACTGTGATCTCTATTATTAATATTTATTGATATTATTATTAATATTATCTATTCTCTGTGTTAGATCTAGAACTAGATTTAAAAGAATGAAAGAAAACACACTCCACACCAGATTCAAAAAAGGATGGAAAAAACAGAGAGACAGAGAAGGGGGGAAAACATTTGAAAGAAAACACTGAAAAATATGCTGAGAAGAATTCACAGAGATAAGAGAGAGAGAATGGGGGGCGAGGTGGAGAGGAGGGAGAGAGAGAGAATGGAAGAAAACACACACAGAGAGAGAGGGAGAAAGAGAGATGATGGAAGAAAACATTGACAGTATTAGGTTAGTAAAAGAGAGAGGGGGAGGGAGAGAGAATGGAAAGAAAACACACACAGAGAAAGAGGGAGAAAGAGTGAGAGGATGGAATAAAACACACACAGAGAGATAGAAGAGGAGAGAGGCGAAGGGGAGGAGGGAGAATGGAAGAAAACACACACAGAGAAAGAAAGAGATGATGGAAGAAAACACCCGGGAAATTGACAGTATTAGATTAGTATAAGAAAGAGTAAGAGAGAGGGGTGATGGAAAAAACTGGAGAGAGAGAGAGAATGGAAGAGTAAGAGGATGGAAGAAAACACACACAGATAGATAGATAGAGACAGAGGGAGGGGGAGGGAGAATGGAAGAAAACACAGAGAGAGAGAGAGGATGGAAGAAAACACACACAGAGAAAGAGAGAGGGAGAAAGAGAATGGAAAGAAAACACACAAGAGAGAAGAGAGAGAGGATGGAAGAAAACACAGAGAGAGAGAGGTGGGGGAAGAAACCGGCTGAAAATAAGATCCGATAACTGCGAGAATCTCGTCTCTAGGACGAGATCCGGTGAGGGGAAAAACAGCTGAAAATAAGATCAGATTTTATTTTCAGCCGGGGTGAAAATAATCACTCCGTAATTTTAAAGAAAGATTGATCTAGATTAGATCTAATCTATTGATTCTCTGTCTTTGTTTTACACGACCACACACTACATTGTCCAACCGCCTTTTGCTAATCACATGACCGAGTCCAGTCTGCAGGTAACATATTCCCATGATGATAGAAACAGGCCCCCGACTACATCATAAACCATGTAAGGAAAGCCTAGGTGTCTGGCCCTAAATAAAGGGTCTTCACGCTTCCCATGCCAACCGTAACACACCCTAAATAAAGGGCCGGCATTTTCTTAGGTTACCACAACTGCCATGTCGGTGCCCTGTAAATGCAGTGCAGCCCAGTGGATGAAATTTGTAGTACTTCTTTTCTAAATCTGCTTTAACGGTGCAGTCTTGTAAGTTGTTAGCTGTCTCGGTTTGGTGAAAGAAGTCTCATCTATGATCTCATTTTCAATCAAAATGTTGAAACGACCGGGTCAGTAGAAAACATGTCTCAGTCTCTCCTTTCTACATGTCTGTTCCCTTCTCTCATTTGTCAACTTGGCAGCTTTGGGTCTAGATCTACTGTGGAAAAGCATCATTTATAAAGAGAATTTCTTGACTCCACTAGTTCTAAATGGCGAAGGAGGTCTTTAGTTAGGTACAGCCATTAAGTTAATATTTATCACCATCCCTGACGCATCCCATCAGAGCCTAATGTAAATTCATTACAAACACTTGATCTGATCAATAGGCCTACATTTTTTTCTCTCTTGTCCTTTTAGCAGAAAGATGCTGATCCCAAAGAAGGACAGAGTTCTCATCTATGAATACCTCTTCAAGGAGGGTGTTCTTGTAGCAAAGAAGGACGCTTTTACCTGCCCAAGCACAATGAAATTGATGTTCCAAACCTGCATGTGATGAAGGCTCTTACAGTAAGTACAACTGTTCAAACACACTGGATTTAGTTTCAGTTTAGCTTTTTGATCTCGGTGAACTTGTATGTCACTAGAGTGAAGGATATAGTCTCTTTATATCAATGTTGGCGCTACATTGCATCACAATTCCTGTTTTTTAATCCAGAGATGATTTCAGCCTTCTTTCTTGAGCTTACTGTGGGCCCTACATAGCTACAAGAGTATGTCTTACTTGCAGAAATTATATTGTTATAATTCTGTGGTTTGAATTTTCCCCCTGTACCATTGAATTTCTTTCAAAATGAAGTGATTTTTTATTTTACTTGAATCTATTGGCTGTTTTAAGCTTCACTCTGCTGAGATAAAAAAAAACCTGAGCGAACATTGTTGAAGAAATATCTATGCTATACCTATAAATAATCAGTTTTTTTCTTCTGTTTTATGTGCAGGGTTAGAGGATTTTTATATTTAAAGCTCATGAAATGCATTATATTTCCTGTTTTCGTTCCAGAGCCTGAAATCCAAGGGTTATGTCAGAGAACAATTTTCATGGCGTCATTATTACTGGTATTTGACCAATGATGGCATCCAGTATTTGAGAGACTTTCTGCATTTGCCGGCTGAAATTGTTCCCGCAACTTTGAAGAGACAAACTCGCTCTGAGGCACCAAGACCCGCCCGTCCTAAGGCTGGTAAGTGGAAGTATATCTTAGATCAGCCGCAAAGGGTATTCTTTTCCATATAAGTCATATTTTGGTTGGAGAAACGTCTGGCAAGTTTCTGGATACTGAGCCATCGATCAAACAGAATACCTATTCGCACGGTAGGAAATGTGTGTTGGGGGGGTAATACATGCAGTGTATATTGGTTAGCTATCTGTCAAGGATAATAATATTTAAATTGCCAAGTAACGTTTTTCGTACTGAACACCCATTAGGACATAGAAAGTGTGTGTGTAGGAGAGAGGGGGTGTAATATAATAGCAGACTTTCCTAGTTTTACGAATTTCCTGTAACTTGCGAAAAATTGATGCTGATTACGGGACTACAAAACTGCAAGACAGCTTACAAATTTTGAAAGTGCAAGCTTCAGAGGAAATAATAAGAATCTTTTCTGATTTTTGTTGAAGCTGTAATGTAACACTATCGGTTCCATACGGGAGGTTTAGAAGCCTAGTACAGTGATGATGATTATTGACCATAGGAAATTTTTGATGACTTCAAAATACACATAAAAGCCACAAAAGATGGAGTACCAAATTTTCAAATATAAAAGCATGTATTGAACTTTCAGTGGAAATAAATACTGAGTAGATTGTTAGAAATGCTGAGGAAAGAAGATAAATTGCAGTCGATGTAGTTCTTTACAAGTTTTACTAAGTGTGTATGTGTATATATTTTTTGGATATTTTTGAGTTTTATTCTGTAAATAGTGCATTGGTCTTGTTTTATTCATTGCCATTGGAAGCAGAATGGAATACCTTTGCCAAGATAGTTTATTAACAACAAAATCCAAAACCTTAAAGTTTCTTTTATGTGGAATCGTGAAATTTGTCAACTCCTTAAACAATAATACTTTACTATCTACTTGAGACGTTATCACTAAATGAACTAGTTAATATCTGTTGCAGTTGTCAAGGGTCACATGCCATGCTCTTCATAATTTTTTGTTTTCTGGTTAGTTAGATTTTTCAAAAGGCACATTGTAATTTTTAGTTTTTCCTCAAACTCCTGAGCTTGATCATGGCCTTTTTGTCATCTGTATGACAAACTGGCCAAGATAGTTGATGCTAAAACCTATTTTTTTATGAGCTAGCATTTCACTTTTAAACATTGACTGAAAAGTTCAGGAGAATTTTATCAATTTATGGATTAGTAAACCTTTTGATATTGAAGGTTTTTTGCGGTAATTGTTTACATTGCCATATTCATGGGGGAAGAGGGTAGTAAAGAAAGCATGTCAACTGAAAACAACATCAGAAAAGCACAAAAAATTGTATACTGTAGATATATGCCTAATATTTTTCCAACACTGCTTTCATAGAAAACAGGTGTTTGAAGTGCACAATATGTCTAAAAAGAAGGGGGGGTGTGTGTGTATTTAGTGCTAATAGCACATTACAATGGTTGGTCTACCATTGATTAATATTGTATAATGAGCGAGTTATCGGATACGTCTGTTGTGCACTAAAAACACAAAGCTTTTGCGCATTAACAACGTCATGTCATGGAGACTCTATTTGATTACATAGTGATGTACAATGTATTAATATTTGTCCAAGATTGAAGGGCCCATGTGAAATTTTCCTGATGTGAAAAGGATGTGACTTTTGGGTTACCTTTCAAACCACTTGTAACAGGACTGTAGCCTTTCCCCTGTCGATCCTTTATTAAGTCGGGAGAACTTGTTTCTTTTTACGGAGGCCAAATGGCGTCATTCTAACATTGTTTTCTCCCTTCTTTGTTTAATTTGTTGTTTTAACTATTTGTTCCACAGCTGGTGAAGGTGGTGCTAGACCAGGACCAGGTTCTGATCGTCAAGATTACAGAAAAGCTGGACCTGGTATGTCAAGATTTTTTGCATTATATCACCAAATTAGACTCATTCGCTTTGAATTATTAAAACTGTTATGAGCCCTCTCTTCCCATCTTTTACTCTTTCAGTTTTTATAATGTTATGTGTGGCTCAGAATTTGAATTACGCTGTACAGGTTTACCCTGCACCCAGAATTTTCGTGTTTACATAATGTATATGATTTTTCCAGCTACTACTTAAATAAATTTGTTTTCCTTCTTAATTTTGTTCCCATTGTATAACGGTTGATTATGACTGTCTTGTTTCACTATTCTTATCCCTAAAATTGTATTTCTCTTCTCAGGTGGTGGTGACAAGAAATCTGAAGTCGGCGCTGGTTCATCAAATCTTGAATTTGTAAGTTCTCCTTTTTTCTGCTGTTTGGTGATTTGCTTTTAAGACCCTTGTTTTTTTATATCATGTCTGAATTTTATTTGATTGAGAAAGAACAGTAAATTTCTAAATCAAAGATTTTTTCTTTCAACTCAATCCTTGTTTGCTTTTGTAGGCAGGCCTGTTGGCTAAATTGCCAGCTTCTTCTCATATTTACAATTTCAAAAAAGGCGTAGCGTAGAGGTTTCTGATTTAACCTTTATTTTTATAAATACAGTGTTCTGCATAGATTTCAGTGGTAGTTGTCATTGATGTTGTTTTGTAACACAAGATATGCTTATTTTACACTATGTCAAATGTATTGAAATGATTGATATCAACTGGATGTACACTTAAGACTACAGACGGACGAGAATTATTCGATCGCTCTTGGTGAAAGATTCGATGCTCAAACGACCATAGACTCGTGGCGTTGATCATAGCATCGAGCAAATTCATATGTCAACACTATTCTGTGCATGTTAAAGATCCCTTGTTTGTTTACAAGGCAGTCCAGGCAGAATTTAAAATCCTTCCCAAAAGCCCTGAGATCACCGTAGTTGTTGATGTGGATCATATAATCTTGGGAAACACATCAAAGCACTAGCTTGGGATTTTAAAAAATCCATCAGACTAGCATCCTATCCAGGAGATTGTTATTATCACCTGTTACGCTCAAATGCTACATAAACCGGCATAAACTCCGGCTCTATGTGCCGTAACGACTTGAAGAAACTTTTCTTAATTACTGTATACTAGTAACCTCGTTCGGATATACACAGTAGTCCTGAGTAAAGCAATCTAACAAACCTATATCGAATGATGTTGTATCACTTTCTCATCTTGCCGTTTCCATTTAATCCACCCTGAATTAACCGCATGTAAAAGATGGTAAATTACTTTTATTTTTTAAACAAAAATTTACCGTATTCTATTTCAATAATAATGGTAATCATCTATTTTCACTTTCTGTCCTCAGAGAGGAGGTTTTGTCGCGGCACGTGGTGGCTTTGGCGGGGCTCCAAGTGGACAATAAATTATGATTTGAATGTTTCAATCTGTTTTATTGTTTCTTCTTTTGTCTTGTTTCTTTGTAAGTTCAAAGTGAAGTCTTGTTTTTCAGCCATGTCAGGTATATTTTTCCATGCATGATTGGCACGCATTTTAGTTATTACATTATCTTAACTTCAATGTCGGATGAGTCCGTTTGTCTTGCACCATTGAAATTAATGTACATTATTACTAAGGCATGTGTCATTTGTCAACTTCGAAAAAAACGATCGTTTGATATTGCCTCAATTGTCAAGTCCTGTTGTTTTGGTGTTGGATAGGCCTGGGCGAGCCTCAAGAATTATTCAATCGCTCTTGATAAAAGATTCGATGCTCAAACAGTGACCATAGACTCGTGGCGTTGATCATAGCATCGAGCAAATTCATAAGTCAATACTTAACACATTAGTCTCGACTAATATAATCCTTGTTTAGAGATGAAATACTGCCACCTATCGATACTTTCATTTAGAGTCTGCTCAATGGCTCGTAGCATCGAGCAAATGTGTCATTCTAATCCCAAACTATCACTATCAAATAAATGCCTGTTCGATTCCTTCTGGCTGTGATCAGCTAAGTTTTTAGACTGATGACAGGAAGACATGGCGGGACTGCCACGGTATCATTTCAACCATGTCTAAAAAATACATGTAGCTACAGTGGAACACGTTTAAACCGAAAGTGACGGGACCGGTCAATGTATTTCGGTTTAGCGCTAGTCCCTCGGAAATGACGTTCGGTAAAGGGAAGTAATAATGTATTAAAATATTTCTCTAGAGTTGTCTCCCTTGACGTTATGCACATGGCATGGCCTGCCGTGGACCCTATGATGTGCACGTTTGTCTTATAAAAGCGCCGCCTCAACGTTTTAGTGGCGGCACTTCTTCATCTTCTTAGTTGCAGGCTGAAAGAATGTGCTGCTGCTAGCCTTGTTTTCTATCTGCTCCCTCTTAGCCATTATGGTGAGTAAAATTCGAATTCCAAGTTTCCGGCATATCTCACTTTTACTCTGTTCCCCGTCAACCTCTTTAATCAACTGTTGCTTAAACTGCAGGGTATACGCATTGTGCTTTCTTTTCGACATGATTTTCGTATTTATGGATGGAATTTAGTCAGTCACATGTTGTAGTGGTACTGAAGAGCAAAGCAAGAAACATCCGCGTGGCTGAAGATTCAATTGTGGAAAGGAAATTACAATCGTCAACACGCACGGTGTACACTCGCATACACACAGCTTACACATTCGTGATGGAATGCCGTCGCGTGTGGCCGTAATCAGTGACAGTGCAGTGAACCAGCCTATTATGACGATCACTGATCGGTGCCACGCGGATAATTGCCTCTCGTGCACTGTGCAGCAGCCATTGACCGTAGCATCACGCCACCCATCTCCCCTCCCCTTCCCCCACTTCTCTCTCTTGCGTGTGATTGTAATTGTACACATGTATAGTGTATAGTATAGCCTAGTAATTGTAGCCTTCTTGGACGTCTAGCACGGCAAAGATGTAGGTTGACTTTTTGGACCGCAAATCAGTGAATTTTTATTTTGGTTTAGCGCTAGGGCCATTTCGGTTTATCGCTATTTATTTAACAAAAAAGATCGGGGATTCCAATTCCGTTTGGTTTATCAGTTTATCGATCTTTTTGGTTTAACCGTTTTGGGTTTAAACATGTTCCACTGTATATGATAATTGATATTGAACAATCAAGGGCCATTTAATATAGGGACTAAATCCTGGTCAGTACCTCACCCGCACATCCTCATTGAAGTTGAAGCAGTGTTTTTCCGCTGTCGTTCCCGGTCACAACCCTCTCGCATCGGTCGTTTAGGATCATGATCAAAGTTCCGAGCGCTCGATTACACTGTAATTTACAGTGACCAAGGCTGCTTGATTGTTTACTGCTCGTGATCAACCGGAAACGATCAATGCCCAGGCCTAGTGTTGGGTGGTTTTGTTTTGTTTTTTCTTATTTACAAACCTCTTCGGTAGGTGTCAATCTTTCTGTTCTCATTCATAGTCCTACTAGTTTATTTTACTCCCAGCGTTGGTGCTATGTCTACTTCGTTCCTTGTGGGTTCTGCTGGTAGGTCCTACTTCTTGCTTTTATTTTTATCTTGCTGTTTCTTTAATTCATCCTGAGATCACCACATTGGTGGATGGTGTAAATTTCAATTACACAAACTTTGTTCCTTTCCTTCTTTCACTTCACTTAAGGAATCTTGATTTCTCTTCATTCACTCTGCAACTGTGCTATCGACGCATAAGGTGGACAGATTTGTTTTCCAGTAAAACAAGCTATGGGTAGATCCTCTAGATTTCCTACACTGGGGTGTTTGTCCCATTTGGGTCAGAAACAAATTCAATTGAATGGCTGGAAAATTGAATTTGGTTTGAAATTGGATAGTGAGTTAGAAACTGGGTGTCTACTGTCATTAATTTCCACTTCCACATACACTAACCAAGTAGGAAAAACCGACCGCCTGTGGTCTGGTTCCAGACATGAGCCAATCGTGTGGCATTGTGAATTCGAAAGACTAAAAAAATTCTTTTTTTAATTGTTTCCAACATAGGACTAGTACTACTAGTAAATCTTTGGTGCGTCTGTGTCAAAAGACATGGGGGCTATCTTGAAAAATAACGTTTTTATCTTGGAGCCAACACCGTGAGCTTTATTAATGTGACACACTGACACAGGTACATGTTTTTTCCATTCAATACTTTTTGAGATTGAGATATTAACGACTGCATTACTTTTCAGCTGCCACACGCACAATTACATGTGTATTCTTTGTCTCAAGACAAATTTTCTCCTCTCTGTAGTTAGGGGATTCCGTGGTCTAGTGGCCTTTCAACAAAATGGTCATGGATTCGTCCCTGATTCGTTTTTTTTTTGTTTTGTAGGTAGATCGACACCTGGTCCCATTGGAAATGGACAAAATAGAAGAGGTCCTGTGGGCAGATCACAAAATCGCAATCAGGGCAACATAAAATCCTACCAAAAAACCCCGATTACATTAATTGATTGTGGATATGGATCACATCAAACTCTCCTCTTTGACTTGGTACAATATTCCAATCCATTAGTTTTCACATGCAGTCAGTGACAGTGACACAAATTTACATTGAAAAGTAAACAAAATTATATTTTCAAGAGAGTTGGTTGTGTACAACCGTCTATTGCAAAAATGAGGTAGACAATGTAATGAAGGTCAAACTCAAATGAGGACCATCTTGCACGAACATATGGATGGATAAAATTAAACACAAGTTGCATTTTTATTACATTGAAAATATAGTTATACATGTAATACAAATGTGATGAATTAATGTACAGGATAAAATATTAGTTCTTGATTTAAAATCAAAATCATAATGATTTCATTTTCATTCTTTCATGATAGGAGAATCAAGTTTCAATACATTATACATGTAATTAGTATTAGTAATACAGTGCAATTCCGATATGTATCAACATTAATGGGATTGAGTTGCCATGAATTGAACTAAGTCAAACACTAACCGTAGAGATTCATGTAACCTATTGTGGATGAGATCTAGTAGAGAAGTAGTTGTTGCAGTAACGTTGTACATGTGTAATGATAGTTATGACTGAGCATGTTATTTGGCTGGCCATAAATTACGCTTATCATAGTCAGTGGGCACGAAATCTTTGCTGTGACTGGGAGGAAAAGATCCAGTCCATTTTCTCAAATCGGGCTTATGAGATTGAGAGGTGGTTCCAGTTCTCTCAACTGGACTATTCTGTGGTAGTGGTAGCTCGTCATTAGCGTTGCTTGTGTGAGTATTGTGTGTGTCTATTGTTGTTGTCACATGATTGTCCTATATCCAGGTATCTGTAGTGCCGGACATTTTTAATAACGGGTATAATTGAAATACTGCGCTCGACAAGCAAGACAACATATATTCTTGTTCGTTCTCTCACTTCATAATCGTCCATTTTCAATATTCATGTATCTTTGTTTCCTCCTTGGGTCACAAAACAATTAGCACCAGTACGGTGATCAGTAGTACTAGTAGTAGTAGAGCATTACCCGGTGCCCTCATAATCAATTTTGCTGACGCCAGCTTTCCTGGAACAGTTCATTACAGTGGCTGGCTTTATAGTTTATTGTTCTCCACGCCGACTTCAGAATGGTTACTGCTTTTTAAAGTATGGCCTTGAAGGTTTAAAATCCTCTCCCGTGTTGACATGTAGAATCAGTTTTTTTAGTTTTAGCAGTGAGCCCTCAGTTTCCCTCAAATGGGTTTTTAAATGTTGATCATTCCCATAAATCATATGGCTGCAGCTTGGATGTGACATTGGGAATGGAAGGGAGAAAGATGTGTTTCCTAGCTTTTAGTTTTAGGTATATATGTGTTGGTGTCGAATACGCAGCAGTTGTCTATGACAAGGGCGATGGTAAGGCCTTGCAAACATGTATAATATATTATCTTCTTAGTTTTTCAAATCGTCAAATGACAGAGGCCATTTTTTACTGTCATCCATATTTGCACAGCAAAGCATTATGATTCTGTTTTTTTGCGTGCTTACCTCCATGACAATGATCTTCCTTACTTAAATTTAAATGCCATGGTTTTTGTCATGGAGGAGTTACCAGAACAGATTGGTTTCATCTGCATTGTAGATGCCCCATGGGTTGTATTTGTATTGTTTCATCTGCATTGTGGATGCCCCATGGATTGTATTTGTATTGTTTCATCTGCATTGTGGATGCCCCATGGGTTGTATTTGTATTGTTTCATCTGCATTGTGGATGCCCCATGGGTTGTATTTGTATTGTTTCATCTGCATTGTGGATGCCCCATGGGTTGTATTTGTATTGTTTCAGGATGTCTAGTGTTGGGAAAGCTGACTACCAATCCTCCACTGTATAGCCACCTCCCAGGAATTGCTTTGAAAACAGTTTGTGTATTGTGCCTCTTTTTAAAGCAAGGGAGTCATCTGTCACTGTGTCAGTGCAGTTCCAGTCTTTGTGCAGCTCTAAGGAGATTTTGATCGATTTTGTTTTCAAAAATCGGCCCGTTGACAGGAATACTGGAATTTGATGTCTTCATTCTAGTACACCAATTCAGCAGTGCATTTTGTCTTCATTCTAGTACACCAATTCAGCAGTGCATCTTGTCTTCATTCTAGAACACCAATTCAGCAGTGCATCTTGTCTTCATTCTAGTACACCAATTCAGCAGAGCATTTTGTCTTCATTCTAGTACACCAATTCAGCAGAGCATTTTGTCTTCATTCTAGTACACCAATTCAGCAGTGCATCTTGTTTCCATTCTAGTACACCAATTCAGCAGTGCATCTTGTCTTCATTCTAGTACACCAATTCAGCTAAACCTTCATTCTAGTACGTTTTGTCTTCATTCTAGTACACAGCAGTAATTCAGCAGCGCATCTTATCTTCATTCTAGTACACCAATTCAGCAGCGCATCTTATCTTCATTCTAGTACACCAATTCAGCAGCGTCTTCTTGTCTTCATTCTAGTACACCAATTCAGCAGCGCATCTTATCTTCATTCTAGTATACCAATTCAGCAGCGCATCTTGTCTTCATTCTAGTACACCAATTCAGCAGCGCATCTTGTCTTCATTCTAGTACACCAATTCAGCAGCGCATCTTGTTTCCATTCTAGTACACCAATTCAGCAGCGCATCTTGTCTTCATTCTAGTACACCAATTCAGCAGAGCATCTTGTTTCCATTCTAGTACACCAATTCAGCAGCGCATCTTGTCTTCATTCTAGTACACCAATTCAGCTGTGCATTTTGTCTTCATTCTAGTACACCAATTCAGCGGTGCATCTTGTCTTCATTCTAGTACACCAATTCAGCAGTGCATCTTGTCTTCATTCTAGTACACTAATTCAGCAGCTTATCTTATCTTCATTCTAGTACACCAATTCAGCAGTGCATCTTATCTTCATTCTAGTACACCAATTCAGCAGTGCATCTTGTCTTCATTCTAATATACCAATTCAGCAGCCCATCTTATCTTCATTCTAGTACACCAATTCAGCAGCGCATCTTGTCTTCATTCTAGTACACCAATTCAGCAGTGCATCTTGTCTCCATTCTAGTACACCAATTCAGCAGCGCATCTTGTCTTCATTCTAGTACACCAATTCAGCAGTGCATCTTGTCTTCATTCTAGTACACCAATTCAGCAGCGCATCTTGTCTTCATTCTAGTACACCAATTCAGCAGCGTTGAGTGTTAAGAGACACAACCCTAGCCTAGGGACGGAGAGAGAGAGAGGGAGGATGAGGATGGGAGGGAGAGAGAGAGAGAGCGGGGGAAGGAGGAAGCTATAAGATAGGCAGAGTGAGAAAAAACAAAGGTATATAATATAATTTGATTGAAATGGGACTAGATACTAGATAAGAAATCTGCAATGGTCGAATAGCCGTTTATCTGCTGATGTTTGATATACGCCTACCAATCTGAGCGAGAGAAAAAAAGAAGAAAAAGGAAAACAAAAAAAAAAAGAAAATAAAAAACTGCAGGCTTACATTGATGGGTAAATTAATAATTCAACATTAGTAATAGAAACAATATCAATAAGAATATATCCTTAATTTGTGATATATTGGAAAATGATTTCCCCACTAGATCCAGGTACTTGTTATTAGTGTTAATATTAAGAGTCTTTCCCAAACAAATTCCTAAACAACATATCGGATCAAGTAACAATATCTATAAATCATGAATTTGAAGAGAAATACCAAATAAATATAAATGCTGATGATGATAAATTTGATAACAACAATAATATCATTTTACAATAACAAAGTTAAAATAACAAAATTGATAATCGAACCACCTCACACGGAGTGTGGTTTGTGCACAAATCGTAACAAAAGGTAGCCACCTACTCTCAGACCAAAAATAAAAATCAACAGTGGCGAGTAGTATCCTGCAAACGACCAGTTGATTTCAAAATAATCTAGAATTTCATCTCCCGTAATGTTGGTAATATTTGGACTTGAACATCCTTGGAAGTGAGAAATGTTTCGATTCTCCATGCACCTGCAATTCATTAAAAATGAGATATCATTATTATTCTTGCACTATTTTATGTGAATAAAAATGTGTACAGATAACTTTTTCATTTTTTAAAATTGTCTCAGGTCTTACATCGAGTTTGTCTTAGACAGACTTAAAATTATAAACCGACTTTTAGAAACTATCAATATTAATTAAGATTTGAGGGTTTAGGACTGAGGTGGTAGATGTTCTGATTCCATTAAATTATATTTCCATACGACAAGTAGGGTTAAACGTGAGGGAGCGATTTTTTTGTTTACGCTGGCCATCATATCATGCCATAGCTGCCAACACGTACGTAAAAAACATATTTAGTATGTATTTTTGGCTTTGTGTTTGTAAGTCTGTGTTTACCTTGAAAAGTACAGGATGGTTAGCTGAGCCTCAGAGAGATTAGGGTGAAAGAATGCAGGTGTTCTGAGTTCGCAAAACTACTGTCGAACCTCGTCTAAAAGACCAGTAATCGGGGGATTGTTTGTTATTTATCTTAAACTTACTTAAAAGGGTTAATTCAGGTGTTAAATTATCAATGTTTTATGGAATATTACGTGCTATCATACAAGTTAAAATTAGTTTGTGCGGTTATAGTCTGTTTTTCGATTTGAAAACGTTGGCAGTTTCACAGAGGAAACAACAAGATGAAGCACATGTAAAAGAATAAATATAGGACCTTATCAACAAGGATCTAAGAACTAATTGTACTATAGTAGTAGTGGAGTAAAAACATGCTGCATAAAAGCAAACTCTGTATCAACAAATATCATCAAAACATAAGCTATGACCAACTCAAGAACAGTTAAAATATCCCATGCCAAAACAGAACAATATAAAAACTTGTTTTTTGTAAAAGCTCCGTAGACTGAAACAACTAAGACGAAGACATTGTACGCAAATCAACAGTCGACAACTTCAAATCAGCAATATTCAGTCGACAACAAGAGTAAAACACTAAACCACACCTCAATCTGGCGTTTAGCGCGCAGAATTATCTGTCCTTGTTTCAGAAACAGATCTGTGGTAACTCTTTTGTGTGGAGCCTGAAGCCCTTATTTAATTATAGTAAAATACGAGGGCAGTGATTACCTCATGTCATTATTTATAAATAATAATGTTATTACAAAAGCAGTGTACTGTAACGAATGCTATCATTTCTACTCTTGTTAATAATCATTCTAATACTGTAAATTATAATGTAAACATTTGTGGTGATGATTATTATTAATAATCAGAGAAGAAGGAACAGGATGACCACTCCTCAGTTGTACTGAACAGGTCTGTGGTAGGAAACAAATTAAAAGAGATAACAAAAGAACAGTATGGTGGAATGAGAATGTCAAAACTAAGATTTAAAAAAGAATGAAGCCTGGCAGAAATATTTCCTAACAAAAAAGACAGACGATAGGATAGATAATGTGAGTAAACGAACTATCGCCGAAGAGGACGTGAGGAAAGCAAAGCAGGAACAGAGGGAAAAGTTTGGACAAAGACTTCAAGAAAGCTGTCAAGAAAATCACGTTTATGGATTCAATCGCAAAGGCATTGTCAAAATTGAAGAAAATGAATGTAGGTATGTGGAAGCTCAAACCAGTAAATTTATCACTGCATTCATTTGTTGATGATTTAACTCTATTTGGAAAATCAGAAAGGGATCTATAATATAATATTGACAAGCTAAATAATGCTAAATAAAAGAGGAATGAAAGTAAATGCAAAGAAAACAGAAACGATGCCAGTAACTAGTAACTAGGGAAACTAAAAGACAAAACCTTCAACTGGGGAGAGACATGTTGAGGGAAAACTCAGAAATCAGCCAGAGAATCCAAAAGGCAACAACAATATATAACCATGTAGGAAAAGCATTTATTGATAAACAAGAATTGTCAACAAAAATCAAAATGGAAGTACACAACACAGTTCATTTTCGTACTCTCCTCTATGGCAGTGAAACCTGGACTTTTTGACAGTAGGGAATACAATACAGTAGAGTACAGGCAGCTGAAATGAAATATCTCAGAAGAGAAGTAGGGGAAACTAAAAGAAACAAAATCAGAAACACAACAATATGAGATCAAACCAAAGCAGATGACATTACAACTAAGAATAAGATAGAAAGAAATCAACTCAGATGGTTTGGGCATGTAAACAGAATGAATGAAAAGAGAATAGCTAAATCAGTATACAATGCTAAAACACAAGGTAAAAGATCAAAAGGTAGACCTTGGAGAAAGTGGGATGAAGATATGACAAAGGCACTAAAGCAAAGAAATTTAACCTCCACAGAAGGAAATCGAAAATGTCAGGACAATGTAACCTGGAAAGTGATGATTTTAGGTATCGAAGACCTATACACCGGAAGGTAGAATGGGAACTGATAAAGAGAGAAAGAAGCGAAACATGTCATAACAGAAACCTCCTGGACAGTACGTTGGTTAGTCTAGCGCAGGTTTTCACTCCCAAGTAAGTGCTTGTGCTGTACCCATTTGTAAATGCGTCTTTTGTGTCTTTTCCAAGGAATACAACCTCAGATCTGACTTAACTAGCATTCGAACCCGGAACCTCATGATCCCTAGTTTGGCGGTTTTAACCACTCGGCCACTGACACCAGAAAGTTAAAAATGTGCATTATTTCAAATAAACAATACAGAATTAATATAAATTTGCAATCATCCATGTTGGCGTAAGTATTACTAAGTATTAGTAATTTAGTAACTGAGTTACTTGGTTAATGTTATTGGAATGTTAACAAGAAGAGTATTTGTTAAGTTTATAGATGCCGGTAATGATTGAGACTAACCTCACTGGATCAGCGTCAGTGAATTCTACTAACATCAAGGAATGAAAGGAGTGATGAAGGAATGATATGTACTTGATCCAGCTTAACCAAACTGGCAAATGCCTGGTGTAAAAACCTCCTGAAATATAGAAAGTAAGAATTATTTAGAAGATCATCAATAACACTATGAATAAGGGTCTTTTCATCTGAAACTTGCGGTTCTTCTCTGCCGCTTTTCTAATTGTCTCTCTCTGCCTCTGTCTGTCTGTCCGTCTCCCTCCCTCCTCCCTCCCTCCCTCCTTCCCTCTCTCCGTCCCTCCTCTCTCTCTCTCTCTCTCTCTCTCTCTCTCTCTCTCTCTCTCTCAGCACACTTAATTTGTTTTATCCCAAGCGTACTCAAAAACAAACAAAATTTGAAATACAAAACAAAAGTAGTCAATCTACATAAATTCTTTTCAATTATGTTTCAAAGACACAACATTTCCGAAGCCTTTCTAAAATACTATACCAGAAAATTGAAAGTCTGAGATACCACTTAGTCAGTCAGAACTAAAGTTAGAGGTTGGAATTTGTCTGAAAAAGCATAACAATTACTATTTTCTAAGAAGCATCGCATGAGGTACGTTTTCAGGTGTTCTTTAAAGATGTCTTCTGACGCGTCTAACATATATAGTAATGGCAGCGGAAGAGAATTCCAGATGCGAGGACTTGCGTATTTAAATAAGTGCAGTGACAGTTTTGTCAAGCCTTTCTTTGGGGGAACCACTTAGCAGACACTGATTGGTAGATCTCAGTTGATTAGATGGAACATAAACAGAAATTCTGTCCTTTAAGTGGTTCATTTGTAACAGAATGTGGCAATTTTGTATACTATTCTTTTATTGACCGGGAGCCCATGCAGAGACATGAACGTAGGGGTACTGTGTTCATATGTCTTTGTCTTCAAAATCACTTTGGTGACATGGTTTTGGATACGTTGGAGTCAGGTAAGTTAAAAACAAGGAGTTGCAATTGTCTTAAGAGAAGTTATATGAAGAAAGATTTTGAGGTAAAGAGTTTTACAGAGATGGTTTATATGATGTTCCATTAATAAATTATTATCATTCGAAATATACTCCGCGATTAGTAGCGTTCTCTGTGAATTTTATTTCTTCATTTTCAGTCCACACTGAGTTAGCTACATCGGGTCAACTGAGATGTTTTGGATTGGAAAGTAGTATTTCGTTTTGGTTTTTTTTATCATTGAGTTTAACTTTAGGCTTGTTAGTAGTCATCCATGCTTTTACATCAGACATATATATAATTCCATGGCCTTTAAAAGATAATTTGTGTTCATAGGCATGAGAGATTCATTTAGTATGACAGCAAGATGAAAGATAAGTGAAAGAGTAAAGGGAAAGGAGTAGGACATACAAGGAGCGCCCGCCAGCTGCCCAATGGAAAATTTGATAATACATGCATGAATATATATATATATTATCAATAAAAAATATTAAAAACTACACTAAAACTTTCGAACATGAATGTGAATGGACACAAATAAAATATAACAACAATAAGAATAACAGAAACTCTAAATGTACAGTACCGTTGCAAAACTAGTGTTACGGTTTCATAAGACTGGTATAAAAAATTGAAGAAGCTAATATTTAAAACAAATCAAAATAATTGAAGCTAGCATAAAGGAATCTTAATTGATATAATTTATAGACTTATCTTCATAAACCCATTATTTACAGAGTAATTGGCACATTAACTTACTATAACTATGAAGAAAAATCATCACTTGAGGACTAACAACTTTGTGTTAATCACGTCATGTGTAGATTTTCATGTCTATCTCAAAAACTAATAATGTCATAATCTTTAAATTTATACCAACAAAAATTCCTAAACGTCAGGAGTCACTATTGAAAAAAAAGTGAGAGAAGCGATCGATTCAATAAAAATTGTATAATAAGCATTTAAAACCGTTACACTAGTTTTGGAATGACCTGTATTAATAATATGATGTATTTCCTTACCAAGGAGCATCATGCCCATGATAATGATGGTCGCCATGGTCATAGCCCTTCTAAAGTCCATGCTCAGAATGCCAAAGAAAAGTCCAATACTCTGTTATCACAAATGAAGCCAGAAATAAAAACAGAAAAATTAATACAACACATATCATCTCTATCAGCGCAGCAAGTCACTAGCCGCGTAAATATAAAAGTATGAGGACGGTCGATTTTTTTCATCATTTGGCTTCTCTAAGATCATTCTTTTATCACAATGAATAAAAATCTATTTAAAGCAAGATGTTTTATATATATATTTGCATTATACATACATTATATAGGGGGATGGAATGCAAAACTCGCTATGCGCCATTTTTACATATTGTGAGTTTTTTCCCCATTTCGGACTTTGATTGAATCTGATGATAAAATCATTTTTGTTAAAAACTGACTACATCATAATATATTTGCACTCTCCTTCTGCCTGATTATGATAATATTCGAGAATTCATTTCTTAAACTTTACATTAAAGGCACAAGATCAACAACTCAATGTTTGTTATGAGCATAAGAGGAAGTAAAATTCCTGTAGTCAAACAGCCAATGAAAAAATATCTCTTGAAAAAGCCATGAATAACCTGACCTGTCCTGCCACTGAATTTGTCATGACGATGACCACTGAGATGCAGTAGGCAGCAAATCCATTCAAGCCGATGCACCAATAGGCCACAGTGACAAATATCAAGGGTTGCACCAAGATGAGAGGAAGTTCGCTGGTCATCTTTGCCAGGTAATAGGCGGAGAGCCGATACCATCCCGCGGCTCTCTCTTTGTGGATGACCACACGTTCCATGGGGACTGTCAGTTGGACAAATTTTGAACACAAATTGCAATGCTGATGTATGAATTGGGGTATTACATTGCTACCATTAACATTCTGTTAAAAACATGTAAAATTATAGTTCCTTCAAGGCTGTTACCACACACACTTGTTGAAAAGCTCCTTTAAAATGAAGGTCAATGCCAACACCGTACTTTGGATTTTAGATTACCTCAGCAGCCGCCCACAATTTGTCAAAATGCGGCGTTCATCTTCCCCTTCCTCTTGGAAAATCAAACCAAACCTCCCGTTGACCTTACTTCTGACACATTATATACTAATAGTAATACTGGTGCTTCCCAGAGTACAGTATTATCCCCATTTCTCTTCTCCATGTACACCACAGACTGTTGACCCAAACATGACGACGTCATCATAGACAAATATGTGGACGATACTGGGAAAATCGGACTTATAATTAACGACAATGACAATAACTATTTAAGTGAAGTAGACAATTTTGTGAGCTGGTGCGACCAAAACTACCTTGAATTAAATGTTTCAAAAACTAAGGAAATGATAATTGATTTCCAGAAAAATAAAATTGAACCCTCCCCAGTCACCATAAAAGGGATAGAAATTGAGCGAGCACAGAGCTACAAGTATTTAGGAATAATTATTGATAACACATTAAATTGGACTGAGAACACAGACAAGATCATGAAAAAAGCGAACACACGGCTTTGTTGCATGAGAAAACTGAGATCTTTTCATGTCGATACACACCTGTTGCAAATGTTCTATTCGTCAGTTATATGATCGGTGTCGCATTTCTGTGATGTATTTATCAAAACAAATGGACGTTGGGAGATGAGTATGGATGAATGAGCTTTGACCGAGGACGTGTGTAAGGGGCTCGGTTGTGTGTGTGTGGGGCGGGGGGGGGGGGAGGGCTCGAATGAGGTTGTATATCTTACGCATTTCTGTGATGTATTTGTCATACTATAAATACTCTTATTATATTTCTGTCTTAATGTTTAGCAATTTTAATGAGGAATATGTTTTATTATTTTTAAACTTATTTGTGAGGAACAAGGTAATTTCCTTCTATGGATGAATAAAGTATTTTTCTTATAGAGTCAGAGCTTATCCAGGTTGCTAAAGTATGAAGCAGAACAGATGGTTATAACAACTACCTGGACAGGACACTAGTCTGACGCAGGTGTTTACTCTCAAGCTGTTTTTGGTGCCCATTTACACCTGTGTCCTGTGGGGAATTTGCATGTGAGGTGCCTTTCCCTAGGAAGACGACGTCAGACATATCATTAATATGATTCGAACTCAGGACTCCATGATCCCTAGTCCGGCAACCTAACCACTAGACCACTGACACCACTTGAAAAAAATGTAGTATAAGCTCACTATATATTTTCTGTCTCCATTTTGTTTTGGGGGGTGGGAGTGGGGGAGAAGGGGGATGGGTTGCATTAAACCATAGATATGACATGCAACTAATACATAACATCAAAACAAGAGAGTTGACAAAAATATCTACACTATATACACATAATTGAAATGGCTTTTTAAATATATTTTTTAAGTTTGTTCATTGTTGTAAATATATTTCATAAAAACAATTTTTTAAGCTGTCCTGTAAAATTTCATCTGTGGCATATATATATATATTATAGTATAAATATCTTGTTTTCATCAGAATAGTAGTGCTAGTGATGTATCAGCAATGTATGAATTCTCAATGTAATCAACCATTTGAACCTTTCTTTAACAGCATTACAAAAATAATTCCTATGATGTTTTCTTGTAATAATAATTATAATTGTAATCATGATAATACATTTGTAACAGTATGATAATAATAGATCTAGCACATGTGTATAGAAATAGAAAAGTAAAAGCAACATATGTAATGTATTGTGAAGCATCTCACTACAATTATATATATATATATATATATATAAAGATATATATATGTTGCAAGATATGTTGCAATCACACATGAAACAACTTACAAGATGACACAGCATCAAACAGTGGACTAAAGCCCCAGTGTATGCAAATGAAGAAAATCTAGAGAGAAATTTTGAACAAAAAGGAAGAGAAAAAAGAAAAAAAAAAACTCCATTAAAACAACATATCAATTTAAAATGTCTGTAAGTCATGACTATCTTTATCGTCATATCATTAAATTTTCTATGATTTGTCCTAGTGATGATTTTAAACATTATTTTCCGTTTGTACTGCTTTGCTTATCCTCCTTCAAATGATAATGTCCCTTTTGTCAGAGTCGGAGGCTCTTGATTCTACTTTAGACATCAATGACACACTACCAAATAGAGTCATAGGCCTAGTAAAATCTTAATTCTACTCTAGACATCAATGGCAAACTACCAAATAGTGTCATAGACCTAGTAAAATCTTGATTCTAATCTAGAAATCAATGGCAAACTACTAAATAGAGTCATAGGACTAGTAAAATCTTGATTCTACTCTAGAAATCAATGGCAAACTACCAAATAGTGTCATAGACCTAGTAAAATCTTTATTCTACTCTAGAAATCAATGGCAAACTACCAAATAGTAAAATCTTGATTCTACTCTAGAAATCAATGGCAAACTACCAAATAGTGTCATAGGCCTTGATTCTACTCTCAATGGAAAACTAAAATCAATGTAAAATCTTGATTCTACTCTAGAAATCAATGGCAAACTACCAAATAGTTCATAGACTCTAGAAATCAATGGCAAAATCTACCAAATAGTGTCATAGGCCTAGTAAAATCTTGATTCTACTCTGGAAATCAATGGTAAAAACTACCAAATAGTGTCATAGACCTAGTAAAATCTTGATTCTACTCTGAAAATCAATGGCAAACTACCAAATAGTGTCATAGGCCTAGTAAAATCTTGATTTTACTCTGGAAATCAATGGTAAAAACTACCAAATAGTGTCATAGACCTAGTAAAATCTTTATTCTACTCTAGAAATCAATGGCAAACTACCAAATAGTGTCATAGACCTAGTAAAATTGTGATTCTACTCTGGGTTACTCTATGCCCAAGAAAGAGTATGGATACTTCACTTTGTACTTTTGCCCAATCCTCGGAGTCTTATTAAGTATCTAAAATGAGTCAGCAAGCACCAGATGTCACAAAAGAACATTTACTGCATATTAATATATCATAATGTAGCTACCCTAATCTCTTGCAATAGCTGAACATACTCACAGCCCCCATTCTGTCCCTCAAAGTTTCTTCTGTTCGAGGTAGCTGGAACCAGATAAGACTGACCAAAATGCAAATGGCAATATTTTCACATATCTGTTGACAGATAAATAGTTCAGAAAATACATATATGTATACATCATTTTCAAAACAATCTTTTCCAAAATTAAAATATGTAGGTAAATGAGGAGTGTGTCCTAAAACTAAAAGCATTTATATTAGACTCTATTTCCATTCTGATAATAAAAAGTATACCTGTACGCCATTTTAAAAATTGTATTTACTCTTGGTATAAATTGATCGACAATCCCAGGTTTCGTTTTTGTCTTTGTTTTTTCTTCCACAACTATGTGTATACATTTTTGTTTTCTTAGAATTGCTGTGGAACTTTGTTGCTTTAAAGCACGGGAAAAGAATTCTACATTTCAATAAACGTTCTTATGGGTATTGTCATTTTCTTTAAAAGCCATCACCATCTCACAATAAGCCAATATCATAGCTACAGACTTTTCAAATAAAAAAACCAGACTCTGCCCATGCGAACAAGTTACAACGCTCCAAAATATTCCAGAAAACATTGATAATATAATTTGAATTAACACCCCTTTATGGTAAATAACTAATATCTAAACGAGGTACATGTAATCTAACTTTATTAAATAAATAAAAACTCATCAGAAAACATGCGATCAGTGTACTTCAGGTTGTTGACGTCTACTTAGGCTAAAGTTAAAATGATTTTGAGAACTCAGAATTGCATTTCCCGACTTTCATTCCAACCTCTCTGAATATCTCTTAAATTTTGTTGATGTTTTTATTTAAACTACGGTTAAACCTTATATACGTACTTTTCAAGGTAGATACAGATTTACGTACTCTAAGCAAAACATCTTACTAAATATGTTGTTTACTTGCTGGTTGGCAGCTATGCAAGATGGTAGGCTGACAACACGTGACTATGTCTCCACAACAGTTGATAATCATTTGAGCAAATCATAACATTAACACAATAATATAACTAAAGTTTCTTAGTATTGAAAATTGTGCATTATTTTGAATGTTGGACTACTTCATATACATACATACATATTGTGATATTGAAAACAATTAAAGCAAAATAAATAGCGAAAAAAAAATCATCTACGAATGAAACTCTAATATTTGAGAAGAAAAAATGTTTATCCCAAAATCAACTCTGACCCCTTCCCAACAAAATCACTACAAAAAACCCAAAAGAGTACAAAATTTAAAAAAAACTAAAAATAAATAAATCCAGAAAAAATCCCTATAATAACGCTGAATGTCATATCAATAAATTGTTACCAAACCTTAAATTTATCCCTAAAAGACATTAGTAAAAAAAGGATAAATGCATAGAGAGCACCTCTAGGGCAAACTACCTTCAGCTTGTCTAAGATACGGGCTTTTGACTGACGAAATGTTCGTATTGTAAGTTGTGAATACTGTGTCCAGAAACATGTCGGCCATTTTGATTCATCCTCAAAGACGTTGCTCCCCACGGAGTTGACGCAATTTTATCACAATTACCTGAAACAACACAATATTTATTTAGAGCCATTTCTTGTTAGTCTATTTTTAATTTTTTCCCAGATGACAGATTAAAGCATAGAAAAACTTGTTACAACTGTATTGCAAGTAATACTTTCTGAGCAGGTAAGCGATATTTATTAAAGTAAAAGTAAAAAGTAAAGTTCCTGTTAAGACAATTACGGCCTTTAATAACATCAACAAAAATAATAACACTACTACTACTACTACTACTACTACTACTACCACTACCACTACCACCACTACCACTACTACTACTACTACTACTACTACTACTACTACTACTACTACTACTACTACTACTACTACTCCTCCTCCTCCTCCTCCTCCTCCTCCTCCTCCTGCTGCTGCTGCTGCAGCAGCCAGTAATGAATTCCATTGCCTAATGATAACCCTACATGGATTGCCAGTATTGAATTCCATTGCCTATTGATAACCACCTACATGGATTGCCAGTAATCAATTCCATTGCCTATTGATAACCACCTACATGGATTGCCAGCAATGAATTCCATTGTCTATTGATAAACACCTACATGGATTGCCAGGAATGAATTCCATTGCCTATTGATAAATACCTACATGGATTGCCAAGACTGCCAGCTGTGTCCCAAACTAAAAGGTCAGCACTGACAAAAAAACTCATAAAAAAAGTAATTTCCTTTAAGACCATTACAACCCATAGAGCTGGAGCGCATCTCAATTTCTATAGTGTGAAGCGGAACAGGTGATAATAATGACCTCCTGGACATGACGTTAGTCTGACACAGGTGTTTAAGCTACTCCCAATGTAGCGTTTGTATCCATTAGCACCTGGGTTGAGTGGGGAACTTGCATACTGCTGTTAAGTTTAAAAGTGTCTTTGCCGAGGAACACACAACGTCGGACGTAGCAGCGCTGACAAATTGTCGTCAAGACTCCATCAGCCTAACAACCAGGCTATCAATGCCACCTAGTAGCAAGCTGCTTTTGACTTGATTTAATTTTACCCACATCCCAGCTAGGTAGTCTTAGGGTTTTGGTAGGATCCGTAAATTTCATCGGGATTGCTCTGTGAACAATAGCCTGGGCATCTTTAATGTGCACATAGTGTGGTATTTGCTGCTAATGGGACCTCCTTTTTACTGTCTGTCTCCAATGGGTTAGGTGTCCCAAACCACCTACCTGAGCCAGGAGGTGAATTTTACTTGAAAGAACTCAAGAAACTTTGTCAACCTGACGAGCACGAATCCACAACCTATTGACTGAGAAGCCAAACACCTTGTCTTACGACCACTAAGTCCCCTTAGTGGTAGTAGGCTGCATTCCCTCATTACCTCAAAGAACTTGATGAGTTATACAAAAAATGTAATATTGAAATGAAACGGTATGAATAAAAGAAATGAATTTGAATTTCTTCAATTATCCATTTGTCATGATACTGTTTATATAGATATATGACTTTCTTCTCGCTTTGTTTACTTATTTACCTGATGATTTCAACTTTTTAGATCTTAGGCGACCTATTAGTTTTGTCATAGTTCCCTGCCTGACATGAACCTCGGTGGCATCCTCTGCTTGGAATGTGTAGTCTGTTGTGATCTGGTCTTCACTGAAAGGAGGGTTGTTTTTGATGTCTCTGTCATTGTATTGATAAAACAATAGATTATTCAAGAGAGAAGACACTGGCATTGAATCTTGTAAGAAAGTATTTAATTTGAATTACACTTCGACCTCATTTGTACCACCAACGTTTGTGCCATTTTATAATTGATTTATAACAGAAACGCCTTTAGCCATATAAGAACAAATTAAGTAGCAAAACAACAACAACTATTTCCATGTAAAGTACACGTAGATCTACACAAACCCAAGAAAAGTAAAGTCTGACGATTCAATGAAGGCCCACTTGTGATAAAAGGCTACTATGTGGTAATGGTGGTGGCGGTAGTGGAAGTAATAGTATGTATAGTAGTATATGACGAGAGCAGCAATATTGTTGCGATAATCTGAAGTTGCAGAAAACCGGATTCCACTGTGGTCCCAGTATTCAGGGTCATTTCAGTACTTGATGACTAGGTAGGTCTGTTGTAATATTTTTACATAGATGACTTTGTTCTCTAAATATCACGGACTTGGGACCGCCATGAACATCCCCATCTGTGTAAAAGTTGTATGCCTTCAAAATATATACTACACAGCCAGCAAAGCATACTACAGTAATTCAGTTCATCGTTTATGTTGAGCTAGCTGTGTAGAAAGCTACAACGTGTGCAGCGTGTGATAAGTAATGCCACTCGCTTTAATCTGAATGTTGGTTGTTAGCTACCAGCCCCTCAGCTTATTGGCTAGGGAAAATCATTTGCCATGTATTGCACCATACCATACTACACTGCCCAGCTGTCTGAGTCATCTCTATGCAAGGCCAATTCCGCCTTTTTCTGTCTGCTAGATCCCCCATTCAGTGTGATGCCATTGTATAGTTACATTTGTTAGGTAATAACGACGTAGACATGCGAGCATCGTTTAGCAAAGTGTGAAATCAGAAGAAAAAAAGTCGACTAAAAATCTGAGGCATAGTGTCGTTGGGGTTGCGATTATCCAAAATGAGTTGCGATTAACCAGTAACTTTCATGTAGAATGAATTCTGTTTCTTTGGAAAAAGTTGCAATTAAGTGAAAATTGTGATTAACCGGATTGTGATAAACCGGAGAAGCTGTAGTAGTAGTAGTAGTAGTAGTAGTAGTAGTAGTAGTAGTAGTAGTAGTAGTAGTAGTAGTAGTAGTGGTGGTGGTGGTGGTAGTGTGATAGTAATCGTGGTAGTAGTAGTAGTAGTAGTAGTAGTAGTAGTAGTAGTAGTAGTAGTAGTAGTAGTAGTAGAACTATAGATAGGCCTGGCAAGACACTACATATCCATTTTCGCTCCAGGATTATGTAGAGTGACAGAGGAGTGGTGAATACAGGGCACTGATGCTTTTGTGTGTGTTTGATTCCGTGATTTTGAGAAAGCCGAACTAGATTATAAACCTGTTTGCTTCATTTCAGGGAAAAGGGTGGTGATGCATATTTGCAGTATAAGTATAATGAGCTGTATTTCACAACAGTTCTTAAAGAAGGTTAATGTCAAATCATTGGAGGATGGCGGGTGGTGATACAATGAGTTATTTCATAGTTTTTGTATACTGTACTATCTGATCTGTACGGAGGTGAAAAGCTGGTGGTAAGTGAGAATGGTGATTTAACGTGAACAGGTATTGTAAGCTCGGGCAGTGGACAGATACGGGGAGTAGATGATCCCACCCTTCACGAGTCTCCTGCTGCCTTGCAGGCAGGTCTTGGCTGACCAAAGGCTAAGGGAGTTAACCCAGAAAGAAAACAACCTGCTGCCTTGCAGGCCGGTCCTGACTGACCAAAGGCTAAAGGAGTTAACCCTGACAGAAAATACTAACCTGCTGCCTTGCAGGCTGGTCTTGAATGACTAAAGGCTAAGGGAGTTAACCCTGACAGAAAATAACAAGGCCCCGTAGGGGCCTCAAGGTGGCAGCCCCACCAACTACCTAGGGTACAGTGGGCCTATCCTCTGCTTATCCAAAACAACCTGATTCAAAGTAATATATATAATGATATACCCGGCTTGAAATTTCAAAGACGACTCTGGAAAAGAACACGGACTGTGACTTTTGGAACATGGAATGTTAGGGCAATTAATGGAAAGGAGTTAGAATTAGCTGAAGAAATGGAAAATTTCAAACTAGCCATTACAGAAACAAAGAAAAAAGGACAAGGAATAGAAAATGTAGGACCAAATCATACTTTAATCGTCTCAGGAGTAGATGTCAAAGATAGATCCAGAGCAGGAGTACAGACAATACATTAAAGACATTTAAAAAAAAACTTATACAAAGACAACAATACAACTTTTGCAGTAGAGTTTGTAAGTCAATGAAACATCTTTAGCATCTCCTTTTTGTGTTTGTTTCTTTTAAATAGGTGTTAGATTTATTTAATTTTCTCTTTCAGCTTACATGGATAAGCTGTATGGAAAGGACAAATATGACACACCCTTTGAGTATGAAGTGGAATTATAGATTGCTTTCATTGCAGTTTACTCTATCAACCATATACATTGATATCAGGGTAAATTAAGAAAAATAACAAGATGAAAAATGTGTGACAGAGTGAAAGGAAAGAAGTAGGATCTACCAGTAGAGCAAGTCACACACCTGCCCATACAGCAATACGACAAACGATATCTTACATACTTGTGATGGACCTCCATCTTTCTTCTTTGGCTTCAGTGGTCTAGTGGTTAGATTGCTGGGCTATAGATCATGAGGTCCTGGGTTTGAGTTCTAGCAAAGCTAAGTCAAAAGTTGTGTTCCTAGGGAAAGGCACTTTACATGCATTTTCCCCACTCCATCTAGGAGCAAATGAGTATCAGCAACAGTGTGGACGTAAAAATCCCGCGACAGGCTAGCATCCTGTCCAGGAGGTAATTATCATCACCTGTCCCGTTTAGCACTTCAGGATAAGCTCTGGCTCTAAGGGCCGTAAGGGCCTTGAACAAACTTTACTCCTTTACTCTGTCCTTTTTCTGCTACTACTACTCCTCAAACTTTTTCTTTATCATGATCTGCAAAACATCACATTGAAACAACTGAGACAATGGACAAAGTTCATTCTTTTATTGCAACTAGATACAGTCATGTCTCGATAGTCCAAACTTTCATAATCTGAATGTCTCGATAATCCGAACAGATGAGCTAGGGATAGATTTTTCTTCTTTATTTGTACACGATAATCTGGACATTTGGGATTCCGGATCGGAACACCTAATTTGGGAACAAGTTACCACAGTATAGAGAGTTTACACTTCGATACACCGAACACTCAGCAGTTTGAGATAGTCTAAACAGTTTGCTGGCAGGACATCAAGGTCACCTGACTCGACTTTCCCTAACACCACTACAGCCATACACCTCTCTCTCACTCTCTTCTACTTCTTTTTCTTCTTCGGACGTGTCGTAAATTGTGTGTGTGCGAGAGACCTGAGGCACGTCAGAGAGAGAGAGAGAGAGAGAGAGAGAGAGAGAGAGAGAGAGAGAGAGAGAGAGAGAGAGAGAGAGAGAGAGAGAGAGAGAGAGAGAGAGAGAGAGAGAGAGAGAGAGAGAGAGAGAGAGAGAGAGGAGAGGAGAGAGGGATGGATAGAGGGAGGAGGGAAGAGGGAAAGAGGGAAGAGAGAGAGAGCGAGGGAGAGAGGGAGGGGGAGGAGGGAGGGATGGAGGGATGAGAGAGAGAGAGGAGGAGGGAGGGATGGAGAGGGGAGAGAGAGAGAGAGAGAGAGAGAGAGAGAGAGAGAGAGAGAGAGAGAGAGAGAGAGAGAGAGAGAGAGAGAGAGAGAGAGAGAGAGAGAGAGAGAGAGGAGAGAGAGAGAGAGAGAGAGAAGAGAGAGAGAGAGAGAGAGAGAGAGAGAGAGAGAGAGAGAGAGAGAGAGAGAGAGAGAGAGAGAGAGAGAGAGAGAGAGAGAGAGAGAGAGAAAGATAGTGATGAACAGCATCGTAGTGCTCTGTCTCCCGTAAAATGCACCAGGCCTTCATTACTGCAAGTTCTGACGTCATTCGCTGATTCACAATGTGATACTTTGATTGGCGATTCCATAATCCCGATGTCTCAATAGTCCAGACAAATTCCTCGAATGGAGGTGTCCAGATTATCGAAACGAGACTGTATAAAGTGTATAAAAACTCAACACTGGCAACTGATCGGCCTTACAAATCAAATTGAGACTTGAAACGGAATATGAAAGCGTGGCACTCACCTCAAAGAGGAAGCAGCGTTCAATATCTTTTCTTTCAATTCTCCTCCTTCTTTCAATTTATCAACTGAAAAAAAAAAAATTATATGTATAAAACAATCTTTTTGAAAAGTGAATCTTTTGATCGAGGCATAAATAAACCTAGGAGTAATAGGCATTCCAGAAGAGTTGAGTGTAATTGAATTTTTTAAAATATTCAAAAATTAAATGAGGATGATTTAATCCAGAAATGCATTCTTTCATCAGTAACATGATATAAGAATAATAAATGTAAAAAGTACAACTTACATATTTCGGAAACAGTATTTAAGGGGGGGTGGAGGGAGGGACGTCCTGAGAAGGCACTTTTACTACAAATGGGACAAAACTTTTTCTGGTACTACTGTATGGAGTAGTTCATTCCCTTGACATTCTTACCATTGCAAAGGCTCAGTATCGATTCTGTCATTTTATACGATTTTTTTAGAAATGATACTGGCCTAACCTTCAACACATCGGCTGTACCATGAAAGCTGGAAATTTTCTCTAAAGTATATCAAGTTGGTACTAAGTATAATTACCACAAAGTACGCTATCTGACGAATCTACTTTTGATGAATTATTGTCAATATTGTTTAAGATCGGCCGAATATTAAGTGAAACATTCCGTGCGCCTGTTATAAGAAAAACTACATCCTGACATGAGTATAAGCGATCTGGAGCAGTTGAAATAGGGTCGACATGAAGTATTTGATAACCTCTCGCGATTGTAGGATGTTTCAAAGTATTATATAATTATTCTTTTAAAGATTTAAATGCGAAAAAACATTAAAATAAGGGAATGTTTTTTAATGCGACCTTTCAAAATGTTTCTTTTTGACAGTGATATGCGATCTATTTAAAAAAAAAAAATTATCTGATTGTCCCCAAATTTTGTATATAATATCTATAAAATAAATACAAATTTCAAGCAGTAGCTTTTTTTATATCTCTTCAAATTTTTGCAAAAATTGTTTTTGGATTACATTTGCCAAAAATTGAAAAGGTTGCTATATTATGCATTTTCAAAAAAATTATAAAATAAAAACCGTTTCATTTATCCACAAAAGCTACTAGGTGCGGCTATATATTGAACCAAATAACGTGTGAGCAAAGTTATAGTCAATTTTGTTTATAACTGAAAAAGCCTATTTGAAATGAAGTTATTTTTTTCAATGAAAATCCAAGATGATGGCGTTATGGTAATCACAGGATAAAAAAATAAATCTTTATCAGCTAATTTAGACATGCCAAGTACAATGGTAGTGGTTAAAATTGTCTATATAAAAAAACTTAAAAAAACTTGCTGTCTTGACTGACCAAATGCTAGGGGAGTTAAACTTAACAGAAAATCACAACCTGCTGCGTTGCAGGTGGTCTTGGCTGACCAACGGCTAAGGGAGTTAACCCCGACAGAAAGTCAAAACCTACTGCCTTGCAGGCTGGTCTTGGCTGACCACAGCTAAGGGAGTTAACCCTGACAGAAAATCAAAACCTACTGTCTTGCAGGCCGGTCTTGGTTGACCAAAGGCTAAGGGAGTTAACCCTAGCAGAAAATCAAAATCAAGGCCTGGGGCTCAAGATGGCTGCCCTACCATCTACCAAGGGTGCAGGGGCTAATCACCTGCTTACCCAAAACAAACCGATTTAGAGAACCAAAGGTACTATTACAAGCAGATGGACTTTCAGAAGACGACCTTGGAAACGAACACAGACTTTGATTTTTGGAACATGGGATGTCAGAGTGATAAATGGAAAAGAAGAGTTGGAATCAGCTGAAGAATTAGAAAAAATCAAAGTAAATAATTTGGCTATCACAGAAACAAAAGAAAAAGGACAAGGAATAGAAAACTAGGACCAAATCATACTTTAATATTCTCAAGAGTAGATGTAAAGGGTGGAGCTAGAGCAGGAGTAAGCCTCCTAAGTAAAAAATATGACCAACTGGTTATAAGAGGTATACATTAAACCAAACGGAATAGAAATTAAATTATTAATAGCTTATTGACCAAATGAAGGTACCAGCAAAGAAGAAAAATATATCTTTGAAAACAATTTACAAACAGCTGCAGAGAATCTCAAACCCAAACAGGAGCTAACGGTTTAAAGAGATTTAAACGCCAGAGTAGGCAACAGTGCAGAAACATCAGGTAGAGTCATAGGTAAAGAAGGAAAGACAATATCTTCTCCAAGTGGAGAGAGACTTATAGACTTTCGTCTAAAGAATAACATGAAAATAGCCAATACCTTTTTTCTAACTAAAACTATTCACAAATACACAGGAGTAAATGAAAACAGAAACGAAAAGTCAATCATAGACTACATAATAGTTAGCAGTTCCCTTTTTTACAGTACAATGGATTGATCAGAATGATAGCACAATAGAAAACAAGTGACAACTGTATAAGGAAACATTTCTCAGTTGTACTGAAGAGGTAAGTGGTAGGAAACAAATTAAAAGACATACGAAAAGAACAGCATGGTGGAATAAGAATGTCAAAACTAAGATAAATGAAAAGAAGGAAGCCTGGAAGAAATACTTACAAACGAAAAGGTCAGAGGATAGGATAGATTACGTGAGTAAAAGAACTATTGCCAAAGAGGAAGTGAGGAAAGCAAAACAGGAACAGTGGGAACAGTTTGGACAAAGACTTCAAGAAAGCTACCAAGGAAATCAAAAACTCTTCTGGGGAGCAATGAAAAGCATGAGAAAGACCAAACCATGCCCAATTAGACAAATTCAGAACACTAAAGGAAAAATAATGAAGGAAAACAATGAAATCATGGAAACATGGAGAACGTACTTTCAGCAATTACATAATTCCTACAGAACCTATGAAACTGAAGTCAAACTAGGAAAGGTCCCAGGAGCAGATCTAATTTATCCAGAAATGATTAAAAACCAAGGGAAGCATGAGAAACTACTGCACAAATATGCCAACAAGCATGGAAGTCAATACAGGTGCCAGATGACTGGAAGAAGAGGAATTTCGATAGTACTAATACACAAGAAAGGATCAACTATGGAATGCTCAAACTATAGAGGGACATCACTGCTGATTTTTTTATATTAAAAATCAGGAAAGTAAACTATGCTAAGATATTAGAAATGAGACTGAGGAAAAGAGGAAAAAGATCGAATTGAATAACAATCAGAAGAAAGGATCAGACCAGGGAGAATGGTCAAACATAGAACATCACACTTCTTACAAAACCTTATGACACATTTTGAAATGAAATGAGGACTTACATCTCAGTTTTATTGACTTAGAAATAGGCAGTTGACACCGACAAATGATGAGAGAATAAACTATGAAATTGACTTAAAAAAATTTCATGTGAGAGTTAAACTAAATTTGAAAGAAGCTATCAAAGATTTCTCAAATAAAACAAGATGTGCAGTGAGAGTAGCTGGACACTCATCTAAAGACTTTGAAGAAGATATAGGAGTTAGACAGGGCTGTATTCTGAACCTTCTTTTGTTTATGACATTTATCGATTCAATTGCAAGGCATCGTCAAAAATGAAGAAAACGAATGTAGGTATGTGGAAACTCAAACCAGTAAATGTATCAATGCTTTTATTTGCTGATGATTTAGTTCTGTATGGAAAATCAGAAAGTGACCTTAAAAACAACATCAACATGATGAATAATGAACTAAATAAAAGAGGATTGAAAGCCAATGCAAGGAAAATAAAAAAACAATGCTAACAACTAGGAAGCTAAAACACAAAACCTTAAACTGGGCAGAGAGAATTTAGAATGAGTTCAAAACTTCAATTACCTAGGAGTAATGATTAGCTCGGAAGGAAAATTAAGAGAAGAAATCAGCCAGACATCTAGGAAATGCATTTATAGGTAAACAAGAATTGTCAACAAAAATCACAATGGTAGTATACATAATGTCCAACTCTCCTCTATGGCAACGAAACTTGACCTTAGTAGGAAAACAAGTGTACAGGCAGCTGAAATGAAATATCTAAGAAGAGTAGTAAGGAAAACTAAAAGAGATAAAATCAGAAACACAACAATAAGAGGTCAGACCAAGGCAGATGGCATTAAAACTAAGATAGAAATAAATCATCTGAGATAAGTTGGGCATGTAAACAGAGTGCATGAGAAGAGAATAGCTAGATCGGTATACAATGCCAAAATCCAAGGTACAAGACCATAAAGTACACCTAGAAGAAAGTGGGAAGAAGATATAAAACAGGCATTAAAGCAAAAGAAATTTAACCTTCACAGAAGGAAACAGAAAACGTCAGGACAGGGTCCTGAGAAAGATCATTTCGGGTATCTAAACCCATACACCGGAAGGTAGAATTGGAACTGATAAAGAAAGAAAGAAAGTATTTAACAAAAATAAAATTGAATTCATTCATACGGATTTGACGTTTAAATAAATTACAAAATTCAGATCAATTCATTGCACTGGTTTTATTTTTATGAACCAATACAGGAGATGTATCAATTATCAGCGATATTCATCGGTATGCCTGATTGCTGAAAATTCTCACTTTGATTCAAACTATTTTATATAAAACTGGAGTAAAATAGAATCTTGAAGTCCAAAACTGCTATAATCTAAAAAAATCCAAACAAACCTATGAAATCAGCCGGATTTGTGAACGATTCCATGTGGAGGTCAAGGTTGTCAAAAAAAGCTGATCACGTCTTTGCATTTTCCATAATAAGCTGTCTGATAAACAAAGAAAAGACAGGTGACTTATGTCTTGTAAACATTTAAATTTCCTTAAATGTTGTAAAGATAAACAACTCCTAAAGGCCAACATAAACATATACCTGAATTCCTTCATTCCGTCAAACAAATGGACGTGGGGGTTGGACATAGATGAATGAGCTTTGACCAAAGGCGTGTGTATGGGGGTCGGTTGAGATATATATGTGTGTGTGTGTGTGAAGGGGGGGGGGTCAAATGAAGTTGTACATCCTACGCATTTCTGTGATGTATTTATCAAAACAAATGGACGTTAGGGGATGAGTATAGATGAATGAGCTTTGACCGAGGATGTGTGTGAGGGGGTCGGTTGTATGTGTGTGGGGGGCGGGGGGCTGTGGGAGGGCTCGAATGAGGTTGTATATCTTACTCATTTCTGTGATGTATTTGTCATACTAATACTCTTATTACATCACCGCATTAATGTTTAGCAATTTTATAATGAATATGTATTATGATTTTTTAAATTATTTATGAGGAACAGAATATAATTTCCTTCTTTGGATGAATAAAATATAATTATTATTATTATTATTATTATTATTATTATTATTATTATTATTATTATTATTATTATTATTATTATTATTATTATTATTGTAAATTTAAAAACACTTTTCTTCAAAACATAACATGTTTCTAAATGAAATTAAAAAATTGATTCTGTTAATTTCAAACTACAACAAAACATTATTTGCTTCACATTTGAGCTTAGTGTAATGTTGTCACTCTGAGACCCAAGTTTGATTCCCAATCTGTGCAAACTTTTCATGGAGGGCCTATATCAGGATGTTTGCCATGTAATACATGATATTACCCACAGCGACAACTAAGTGGATCTTAAGGTTTTTGGTAGTACCTGTACACAGGACCTCCTTTTCTATCGTCCGTCTCCGATGGGACTAGGTGTTGATCCACCTACCTGGACCAGGAGGGGAGTTTTACTCGGAAAATTTGAAGAAAGTTTTCAACCTATTGGGATTGACTTCACGCCATTTTGGTTGACACCTTGCCTCTGGGTCACTGAGTCCGCCGCTGGCCTATAAACAAAATCTGGACTCTAGTTAAGATTTACTTAAGTTCGACATAGAAAATGAGTTTTCCATACTGTTACTGAGAATTAAAAATTCAACAATACCAATGCGTTGACTACAATAATATTACTTCTTACCTGACCATCACACATCAGCAACAGTTTATCAAATAGAAAGAAAATTTGACTTGATGGTTGATGGATCGTCACGAAGTACAGTTTTGTTCATCTGAACAGCAACTTTTTTCAGAGTTGAAACAAGAGACAGGGCAGTGCTGTAATCTAGGCCTGATGTAGGCTCCTGCAAAGAGAAACAAAAAACGAAAAAAAAAAAGAAAAAAAAGAATAAAAGATGCATAATATCTGCATTAGGTAAGAGAGTTATCTCTACAAAATGAATTTAATATGCTGTTATTGATAAGTTAGCACGATCCTACTATTAATATATGATGTGATGAAAAGTTGATGAAATAACGGAAAACATTTAAGGTAATTAAAACCTATTAATGTCAGACTGAAAATATTGACCTATAGTTAGTGTCTAATTCCATAGTTTAGAGTGACATTTTAAGGGAAAACTAAATAGGCTCAAAATGACATTGTAATCAAATAACATTAAACTGTTTCAACGCAAATGAAACAATTATGTTAAGGGTAGTAAAAATATCATATACAAACGATAATATATTGGTGATTGCCATCAAAGGCAATATAAAATGTAGCACATAATCACTGTTTGAATAGACTATATTATATAATATATATATATATATATATATATATATATATATATATATATATATATATATATATATATATATATATATATATATATATAGATATATATAGATATATATTTATGATATAATACATCCAAATAAATCATCTTTGGATCAGTAATGAGTTCACCTGCAATGCTGACCCTTTTCTTCTCTCCCCCAGACAGACCACGGCACCAGGCATCACCAATTACTTAGTACAGAGAAAGACAATGAAAAAATAAGAGACAAATTGTATTCATTAAGATCAAACATACTGGAGCAATGCACGTAATTACAGTCACGCCTCAATAGTCCGGTTTCGATAATTCGGTGTCTCGATAATCCGAACAGATGAGCTGGGACGGATTTCTTCTTCTTTATTTGTACCTGATAATGCAGAAATTCGGGATTCCGGATCCGAACGCCTAATTTTGGAACAAACTACTACACTATAGAGAATGTATGCTTCTATAAACCGAACACCTAATTTTGGAACAAACTACAACATTAAAGAGAATGTATGCTTCGATAAACCGAACACTCAACTATTCGAGATAGTTTAACTGATCCGCTAACAGTCCATCAAAGCCACCGGACGAGAGAGAGAGAGAGAGAGAGAGAGAGAGAGAGAGAGAGAGAGAGAGAGAGAGAGAGAGAGAGAGAGAGAGAGAGAGAGAGAGAGAGAGAGAGAGAGAGAGAGACAGAGACAGAGACAGAGACAGAGAGAGACAGAGAGACAGAGACACAGAGAGAGAGGGAGAGAGAGAGGGAGAGAGAGAGAGAGAGAGAGAGAGAGAGAGAGAGAGAGAGAGAGAGAGAGAGGGAGAGAAGGGGAGGGGAGAGGAGAGAGGGGAGAGGGAGAGGGAGGAGAAGGGGAGGGGGGAGGGAGAGGGGAGAGGGAGAGGGGAGAGGAGAGGGAGAGGGCCAGTGTAATTTTCATGATGAAACATACAGGAACAATGCCTGTAATTATCATGAGAAAAGCATACAGGAACAATGCATGTAATTATCATGATGAAACATACAGGAGCTATGCAGGTAATTATCATGATGAAACATACAGGAGCTATGCATGTAATTATCATAATGAAACATACAAGAGCAATGCATGTAATTATCATGATGAAACATACAGGAGCTTTGCATGTAATTATCATGATGAAACATACAGGAGCAATGCCTGTAATTATCATGATGAAAGCTTAAGATGTAATTATCAGGAGCAATGCATGTAATTATCATGATGAAACATACTGGAGCAATGCATGTAATTATCATGATGAAACATACAGGAGCAATGCATGCAATTTTCATGATGAAACATGCCTGTAATTATCATGAGCAGGAACAATGCATGTAATTATCATGATGAAACATACAGGAGCTATGCAGGTAATTATCATGATGAAACATACAGGAGCTATGCATGTAATTATCATGATGAAACATACAAGAGCAATGCGTGCAATTATCATGATGAAACATACAAGAGCAATGCCTGTAATTATCATGATGAAACATACAGGAGCTATTCATGTGATTGTCATGATGAAACATACAGAGCTTTGCATGTAATTATCATGATGAAACATACAGGAGCAATACATGTAATTATCATGATGAAACATACAGGAGCAATGCATGTAATTATCATGATGAAACATACTGGAGCAATGCATGTAATTATCATGATGAAACATACAGGAGCAATGCATGCAATTATCATGATGAAACATGCAAGAGCAATGCCTGTAATTATCATGATGAAACATACAGGAGCAATGCCTGTAATTATCATGATGAAACATGCAATTATCATGATGAGCAATGAGCAATGCCTGTAATTATCATGATGAAACATACAGGAGCAATGCATGTAATTTTCATGATGAAACATACAGGAGCAATGTCTGAATTATCATGACGAAACATACAGGATCAATGCCTGTAATTTTCATGATGAAACATACAGGAGCAATGCATGTAATTTTCATGATGAAACATATAGGAGCATGCATGTAATTATCATGATGAAACACACAGGAGCTATTCATGTAATTTTCATGATGAAACATACAGGAGCAATGCATGTAATTTCATCATGAAACATACAGGATGATGAAACATACAGGAGCAATGCATGTAATATTCATGATGAAACATGCAGGAGCTTTGCATGTAATTTTCATGATGAAACATACAGGAGCTATTCATGTAATTTTCATGATGAAACATACAGGAGCTATGCATGTAATTTTCATGATAAAACATACAGGAGCAATGCCTGTAATTATCATGATAAAACATACAGGAGCAATGCATGTAATTATCATGATGAAACATACTGGAGTAATGCATGTAATTATCATGATGAAAGATACAGGAGCAATGCATGTAATTATCATGATGAAACATACAGGAGCAATGCATGCAATTATCATGATGAAACATACAAGAGCAATGCCTGTAATTATTATGATGAAACATACAGGATCAATGCATGTAATTTTCATGATGAAACATACAGGAGCTATTCATGTAATTTTCATGATGAAACATACAGGAGCAATGCATGTAATTATCATGATGAAACATACAGGAGCTATGCATGTAAATTTCATGATGAAACATACAGGAGCTATTATCATGTAATTATCATGATGAAACATACAGGAGCTATTCATGTAATTTTCATGATGAAACATACAGGAGCTATTCATGTAATTTTCATGATGAAACATACAGGAGCTGTAATGATTTTTAATTTTCATGATGAAACATACAGGAGCAATGCATGTAATTATCATGATGAAACATACAGGAGCAATGCATGCAATTATCATGATGAAACATACAAGAGCAATGCATGTAATTATCATGATGAAACATACAAGAAATGCATGTAATTATCATGATGATGAAACATACAGGAGCTATGCATGTGATTGTCATGATGAAACATACAGTAGCAATGCCTGTAATTATCATGATGAAACATACAGGAGCAATGCATGTAATTATCATGATGAAACATACAGGATCAATGCATGTAATTTTCATGATGAAACATACAGGAGCAATGCATGTAATTTTCATGATGAAACATACAGGAGCAATGCATGCAATTATCATGATGAAACATACAGGAGCTATGCATGTAAATTTCATGATGAAACATACAGGACCTATGCATGTAAATTTCATGATAAAACATACAGGAGCTATGCATGTAAACACAACCTTGTCCAATTAATTACATGTGTACATGTAGTTAGAATATATTACTTAAAAACTTAACCATTTGAATCATAGGCTTTAAACAAAGGCACATCATGGTATAGTACATACTTGTGTTGAGGCATTTACGAATATCAAGAGCATCAACCACATCTTGCACCCGAGCCAATTTATCAGCTTTCGGCATCGTTTCTGGTAATCTCACCATGGCAATAAACTATTGTCAACAATAAATGAAAAGAACAAAAATTAATATCAACACAATTGGATTCCATGATTAGAGAAACCAACAAACCAATACAAGAGCTTATAATTTAGAATTATCGATTCCAGGACAGACCTTTTCCGCCTTTGTTCTGGTCGTATCAGGAGAGTATCACCTCTAAATGTAAATAGATTACGATACAACGCGACAGATTCGTCACTTCAAGTTGTAACATTGACCCTAGGTTGGTCTACACCACTAAACGGCAGAATGATAAAAGCGAAAAATAAAATCCAAAAATCAAATATGATAAAAAAAATTAACCTACATTCAAAGTTTCCTTCAGAGTAAGATTAGGGAAGAAAATGTCATCTTGCAAGACATATGAGATTTTCCTTTTAAAACTTTTATTCATGGGCGCGCCATTGAGGGTAATCTCCCCTTTCGTGATGGGCATCCGGCCAGCCAAGGTGTTCAGCAGAGTTGTCTTTCCTCCACCTGTCGAGGAGAAACATTTACATGGAAGATCAGTATCTTGACAATTAAATAACACAACATTTGGATAAGTTTCCTTTACATTTACTCTGTTCGCTATATGGTGATCCTAAATTGAATTTAGTACAGGGAACAAAATATGAAAGACGTGCAATGGGGAGACGAAAGAAGCAAGGCCGACAGCAGCATCCACCAGCCACCCTTTGGACAGTTGGGACTACTGGATACAATCGTGAAATAGAGAGAAAGAGAGACAGAAAGACAGAGTCAAACAGAGATATTTAATTAATTTAATGACATAAAAAGACGGAGACGGACAGAGAGAGAGAGAGAGAGAAAGAGGAGGAAGAGGGAGGGAAGAGAGGAGGGGGGGAGAGAGAGAGAGAGAGAGAGAGAGAGAGAGAGAGAGAGAGAGAGAGAGAGAAAGGGAGGGAGGGAGGGGAAGGAGGGAGAGAGAGAGAGAGAGAGAGAGAGAGAGAGAGAGAGAGAGAGAGAGAGAGAGGAGAGAGAGAGAGAGAGAGAGAGAGAGAGAGAGAGAGAGAGAGAGAGAGAGAGAGCTAAGATAATATGTTTATTCTTTTAGGTCCCCCCCCTCAATCTCCGAGTCCAGGTAGGTGTGGATTGACACCTAAATATATCGGAGGTGGATGAAAAGAAAGGAGGTCCTGTGTGCAGATCATGACACTTTGTGCTGTTTACTGGGCAATCCGGCCAAAATTTTAAAAAAATCCTACCAAAACTCCCCAGATCACCTACGAGAGTAACTGGTAGATTTGGATGAAATCAAATTAAATTAAAAAAATCTATCTAGATATCTATTATCTATTGGTCTATGTATCTATCTATGTCTCTATGTACGTATGTGTGTATCTATCTATCTGTTTAACTCTATCTATCTATCGAACTATCTATCTATCTATCTATCTATCTATCTGTTTAACTCTATCTATCTATCTATCTATCTATCTATCTATCTATTTATCTATCTATCTATCTGTCTATCTATCTATATATCTATCTATCTATCTATCTATCTGTTTATCTGAATCTCTGTGTATCTATCTGAACTGTCTGGCCGTCTGTTTGTCTATCAATCCATTTATCTACGTATCGATCGGTCTAATTGACGATCTATCCATGTACATGTGTCATTATGAATCTCTCTACCTATCTATCTCTCTATCTATCTATCTTTCTATATATCTATCTATCTATCTATCTATCTATCTATCTATCTATCTATCTATATATATATATATATATATATATATATATATATATATATATATATATATATATATATATATATATATATATACCTATGTACATGTATCTCTCTTTATATACTATCTATTAGCCTATCTATCTATGTATTTTTCTAAACAATTGCAAAGAATTTACCACTGGGGCCCATGATAGCCAGCATCTCTCCCCTGAGGGCCTTGCCGTTCACCGAGCGTAGCAAAGGCTTGGATCCGAGGTCCACACACACGTCCCTGAAGACCAGGTCCACACCGCCAAGATGGGAGACATGTTGAGAAGATCCCTGGTGTCCATTTGAGTGCGTGTCTCCATTCGCGTTGGCCTGACTGTCATCGGGTCTTTCTAACAGCACGTGGATAGCGTCTGCTGAATCCTCGCCCACAAGGTCATTCATGGCGTAGAGTGTGAATCTGAGGAAAGGAAACAGTCACATTGTATTTGATTTGATTTGATTTGATTTTACCCACACCTACAACTGGGGTGGTCTCGAGGGTTTTGGTAGTGTGTTCAATTCTGCCAGGACTGTCCTGTAAACAACCATGGTATCTTTAACTTTTAACTCGTGCACATCTGTACACCGGACCGCCCTTTTCTCGTCCAGGTGTCGATCCACCTACCTAGATCAGAGGTTGGGGGGTGGTGGGGTAGGTTTATTCGAAAAATAAATGAACAAAATGTGTCAACCGATGTCGGGGTTTGAACCCACGACCTTATGGTTGAGAGGCCAACACTTGTCCCTAGTAGTCGTATGGTTTGGGTCGACGCAGACAGCGAGTGACTACTGACTGGCTAGCTGGCATGAATTGTCTATAATTTCATTTAAAATTTACCCCGGCTGCCATAATGCAGTGATTTCAGAGGTGAAGTAAAAAAAATAGCAGGATGAAAGGTAAGCGAAGGAGTGAGAGAAAAGGAGTAGGACCTACCACAACGCCTGCCAACCGCCAACAGCTAACTAGCTGGCTGACTGACTGGGTGGCTGGCTGGCTGGCTCTGCATTGTTTGCTACCAGACAGTCAGACAGGAAACTCGGTGGTCCAGAGGCAAGGTGTCGGTGTCTCAACCGAAATGTCGGGAGTTCAAGCTCCGACGGGTGAAAAAATAAATAAAAGTGAACTCCCTTTATTCTAAAATAATTCAATAAGGAAACAAAATCATATTTCCACTTGCTCTGAAGGCATCAGACCGGTAAGAGATCGTCACTGTGCTAGCATAATAAATAAAAAATAAATGTCATTTACAGTACGGTACCGTGGTTGTCAGATAACCCAAAGACAACTGTCTGGCGGTAATCATTGGACTTAAATCTCCTCAGAAGAAATGTGAATTCATAGTATATTCATTAGAACAAAAATTCCTGTAGAGTTTTCATTGCGTTCTTTGGAATATTATGGGATGTAGAGGACTTACGCCATTTTGTACCATTCCGCTCATGACTTTTGCCATTATTTTTTGACTTGTGCCAAAATGAAACCTAGGACAAAGTGACTTGTGCCATTTTGTTCTATTGGCTATTTGGTAGAATATCTTTATTAAACCTTAGAATTCATAACAACAACTTTGTTTATTATTGTTCATGTTATATTGACACAATGACGCTGAAAGGATAGGATGAGACGAATAGGTGTCAATCCATCTACCTGGGCGAGGGTGGAGAATGGGTTTAACCCAAAAGCTCGAGAAGACTATTCAATCAGTCGGGAAACGAACCCACCCCACCACTTTTTGGTTGAGCGGCTAACGCATTGTCTCTGGACCACCATGTCCCCTCGGTCACCATGGGAAAATGGAAGTAGCACTTATAGTAGTCTAAAATGGACATTCTAGGAGGTTGCATGGAAAGTCTAAATCATATTTATTTGACAGAATATTCACAAAATCGCTGGTAACATTCTATATATAGAGACTTTTTACACAGTGTTAAAGCTTTGTGCAACGCACCCCAGAGTACGTGTTTGAATACTGACAACTGACAGGTCGAGTTCGACCGGTCATTCTTTTCGTTTCTGGGCTGTCCACGAATGACGTTATAGTTGCATAATAATAGGAATGAACCCCGTGTACTTTTTTTGAACGCGTGTCGTATACTATTCCTAGTGGGAAAATCATCACTCTTCTCCTGGTTACTATTCCTAGTGGGAAAATCATCACTCTTCTCCTGGTTACTATTCCTAGTGGGAAAATCACCACTCTTCTCCTGGTTACTATTCCTAGTGGGAAAATCATCACTCTTCTCTTGGTTACTATTCCTAGTGGGAAAATCATCACTCTTCTCTTGGTTACTATTCCTAGTGGGAAAATCATCACTCTTCTCCTGGTTACTATTCCTAGTGGGAAAATCATCACTCTTCTCCTGGTTACTATTCCTAGTGGGAAAATCATCACTCTTCTCTTGGTTACTATTCCTAGTGGGAAAATCATCACTCTTCTCTTGGTTACTATTCCTAGTGGAAAATCATCACTCTTCTCTTGGTTACTATTCCTAGTGGGAAAATCATCACTCTTCTCCTGGTTACTATTCCTACATATTTCTCTGGTTACTATTCCTAGTGGGAAAATCATCACTCTTCTCCTGGTTACTATTCCTAGTGGGAAAATCATCACTCTTCTCCTGGTTACTATTCCTAGTGGGAAAATCATCACTCTTCTCCTGATTATATTCCTAGTGGGAAAATCATCACTCTTCTCCTGGTTACTATTCCTAGTGGGAAAATCATCTTCTCCTGGTTACTACTATTCCTAGTGGGAAAATCATCACTCTTCTCCTGGTTACTATTCCTAGTGGGAAAAGCATCACTCTTCTCCTGGTTACTATTCCTAGTGGGAAAATCATCACTCTTCTCCTGGTTACTATTCCTAGTGGGAAAATCACCACTCTTCTCCTGGTTACTATTCCTAGTGGGAAAATCATCACTCTTCTCCTGAATAATACGAAGGAGCCACAGTGGAGTGAAGTCAAAGGCGAAATATGACAATAAGTGACAACTCCACTAATAAAGACAGAGCAAACACGTGACGTTTCGGGTATAACCCTTCGTCAGACAACAAACGAGAAATATTTAGAATCTAGATCTAAGTAATACCTCCGGCATCACACAATGTGATGTCAGGATAAAAACATAAAGGAGAAAGAAAGAAAGAAAAAGACAGTGATGTTAAGAACACTAGTAACAGTCAGGAATATGTCCCGATAGTAGTATGACAAAGAAGATGACTATAGATCTAGATGTATTAGCAATATTAAAAAAGACAAATAACGTAAACAACAGAGATATGTGGCAATGTGAACTATCTAAATAGTTGTGAATAATACGAAGGAGCCACAGTGGAGTGAAGTCAAAGGCGAAATATGACAATAAGTGACAACTCCACTAATAACGGGTTACTATTCCTAGTGGGAAAATCATCACTCTTCTCCTGATTACTATTCCTAGTGGGAAAATCATCACTCTTCTCCTGGTTACTATTCCTAGTGGGAAAATCATCACTCTTCTCCTGATTACTATTCCTAGTGGGAAAATCATCACTCTTCTCCTGATTACTATTCCTAGTGGGAAAATCATCACTCTTCTCCTGGTTACTATTCCTAATGGGAAAATCATCACTCTTCTCCTGATTACCCTACGCATAACTCTGAGTATGAAAATGATGAAAGTTACTTTACTTTAAGCCTACTCATCTTCTAGTTAGGTCTGATGGATTTCGAGGCGTCAGTAAAAAATCTCAGGCATTCGACGAGACTTTCTTGTACTTTTACTTTATTGGGTGAATCTATCTTTCTTTAAAGTCACGTGTAAGATTGCGACAACATCGTTTGGGGAGAGGGGGGTATAAGCGTGTTCACATTGATCTTGCGGTCAATTATATACTGTGCATTGAATCGCGTTTCATGTGGACTGCAATGAGTCTGCAAGTACCGCTGTTCATTAATAAACTAAATATTATTGTTCTTTCCATGAGTTGCCTTAGTGGTCTAGTGGTATTGTTGTCGCCTATAGGATCGTGAAGTCCCAACTTCGAATCCTGTTAATGCTAGATCCGACGCTATGTTCCCTTAGAAAGACACTTTAAGACGCATTTTCCATTTGGGTGTACCCCCCTCCCATAGGTATTAGCATCAGTTGAGGAATAAAACATGCGGCAGACTAGCGTCATGGCCAGGATAGCGTCATGATCAGGAAGCTATGTATTATCACCTGTTCGGCTCATGTTATAGAAAACGGGATAAGCTCTAACTTTAGGGGCCGTTTTGTCCTCGAGTGCCCTTTACTTTCTATACACCGCAAAACTGTTGAAGGACATAATATACTCCTTGCACATTTTTTGTTTGTTTTATAGGCCTATTGATAGCAAAAGTGGCCATTCCAGATTATGAGTCAGTTGATTGAAATGTTATTGATGAGGTAGATCTATATACTGAAATGTTAATCATGAAGAGAAACAGACCTTGAACTGCAGAGTACTACCTCCGCGTCATTAAACGTGTAACAGAAGCCTTCGTCGAAGAAGGACATTATCATGCGCGCCAATTGCTCGGTTGCTAGGCCACTTGGAGTAGCCTACATGTAGCCATAGCATGCATGTAAGTTCTAAATTAACAATCCCTAGATTGTTTTTCTTCTGAGGATTTTTTCTATCAAAATGGACATTTAATTAAGGAAAATTTCATTGTTTTCCCATCTCTGAGTAGCATTTTCATTTAGTTAAATCGCCATTTTCAACGGGTTTTATAATATTAAAAAAAAGTTGGAATAGTATCGTTCATGCCTACCCCCATAACATCATTATCGTTTACTGGCTCTATCGAATAATCATACCTCATATTCATCCGGGATGATTTTCTGTGCAGAACCAAAACCAAAAAAAAACCCCAAAAAACAAAACAAAATCTAGAAAATTTTGTATACTCGCTGAAAGGTGTGTGGAGTTGCATGAGGCTATTTATTTCGCTTGATTTAAAATGTTGAAAATCTGATTTAGTTTGTACATGTTTTTACAAATTAGAACTGAGCTGATAGGACAATGACGCACTCGATTCAAAAACTAAACGCAGAACGAAATCGCTTAAAATCAATGGCATCTAAATTATGTGGATGGTCATCATACCACAAAAGAAGAGTTAAAACTAAAAGAAGTCAATGGCTAGCAGAGACAAAAGGACACTTAGGAAAGCTTAATAGAACAAACAGACAGTCGAGACGAGTTCACGTCTTTTACAATAGATCCACAACCTGCCCCACCAGATATGTAGGCTTCTCAGATTCTTAGCCAGTATATGAATACATTAAAGTAACAAGGCACTCCCCAATGAACTGTTTGCGGTACAGATCAATCTCACAATGCGTCAGTGTCAGCTTGCTATTCCTATTTAGCCACTGCTTTGACTGCTCGGAGCGTCTTTCTTCAAAAAGTATGGTCACTTCCCTCCCCCCTCAAGTTAACTCTGAAAGGTTAATAATTGATCTACTCCACGACTTTTGGCTGTCCTGCTTTAGAACTTTTGGACAACGCTCATGACCATCTTCTTCCTTGGCAATAAGGATACGAAAAATCCACAATAAATAGATAGATAGATAGATAGATAGATAGATAGACAAACCGACATATATATATATATATATATATATATATATATATATATATATATATATATATATATATATAATATATATATATATATATATAGATAGATGGATAAATAGATAAATATATAGATAGGTAGATAGAGATAGATAGATAATTTAAAAAAACAATGCCAAATTTATATAGCGCCCCTATCCATGAGAGTCATGCTCAGGTGCGCTTTACAAAGGCTAAGACATACATCATATAATAGCTTACATAATGTACTCAATATTTAAGATTACTATAAAATCAAGACATCTACATACGAAAAATTGTTACAATTAAGATGAAGAGTACCTAGATGACGATATGTGCTAATTACAAGATGGCCCTATACACGCGTGCGTACACACACACTCACACACACATATATACATACACACACACACACACACACACACACATTGCAGGTGTCAACCCCTTACACCCCATGATAGGTCGAAAAGTTAGTTTTAAAAGTATCCGTATATAAAAAATAATTATAGTTAAAGAAGTCAAACTAAGAAATCTAAGAATAATTACATATACATGACTGTTAAATATACCATACACACACCAATAAAACACAAAACCCTTAACACAGCTTTTAGAAAAGGTGAAAGGCCGAAAACGTGAAAGAACGTTCGAGAAATTTTGTCTTAGGGACGCTTCTTTTGGTTGCAAAGATTGTGATGATCCAAGCGGACGATTGGGGTGTGATGAACTTTAAGGAGATGTTTTAGATAGTCGGGGGCAGTGTCATGAATGTAGTTGAAAGTGAGACATGCTATCTTATGTACGAATTTCCTCTCTACCGAAGCCAATGTAGAGAGCACAAAACGGGAGTGATGTGTCAGACTTTTTTGGTCTTAGTTACAATTCTTGCTGCTTTATTTTGAAGTAATTGTAATCGATGAATAGAAGTTTTTGGCAACCCATAATGAAGAGAATTACAGTAATCAAGACGACTTGTCACAAGGGCATTGACAAGCATTGTACATATTTCTTAGTCTAACAGATTTCGGATTCGAGAAATGCTTTTAAGGACACAATGGATTGTTTGACAAACTTTAAAATGTGAACATGCATGTGTAAAAATTCATCAAAAAGAAACCGAGATTTTGACGCTTTGGCTGTTACATAATAATATAGTCGTATTGTTTATGACCAGCTCATTTAATATACTGTCCTTTCCTTTTTTCTAAATGTTATCAATTCTGTCTTGTCATTGTTGAATTTCAGTTTGTTTTCTGTCATCCAGGTCCTGATGTCTAACACACAGTTCATGATGGCTGTTTCTTTAGTTGTTATGTGATTGTTCATGCTGAGTGGGGTGTAGAGTTGCGTATCGTCAGCATAAAAATGATGATCAATGTTGTGGGATGCGATGATGTCACTGAGAGGTGTAGTGTATAGTGTAAAGAGAAAGGGACCAAGGACTGATCCTGTGGGACGCCAAATTGGATATTTGCTGCTGATGAAGAACTGCCATTTATGATGACTCGCTGGGTACGATCGGAAACCACTTCAGAGCCATGCCCGTGATGCCGAAACATTGTTGCGTTCTGGCGAAGAGTGTTTTGTGGTCCACAGTATCGAAAGCCGCGCTCAAATCCAACAGTAGAAGTGCGACATTGTCATTTCCATTGGAGCTGGTTGATTATGTCATTGTGGATACGGATTAACGCAGTTTCAGTACAGTGGCCTCGCCCCTATGCTGATTGAAAAAGGGGAGCACAGTTTGTAGCTCATGGTGTGGTTGGTAAGTCTTCGCACAATGAGTTTCTCAATGATCTTTGAAATGAAATTTAAGTTCGAGGCGGGTCTGTAATTTTTCATCATCTCGTTGTCAAGATTCTTCTATTTTAAGAGTGGAGTCACATGTGCTTCTTTGAAAACGGTGGGAAAATCTGCATTTGGATGGAACAATTGGCGATGGAGGTTATGGCTGGTGCAACTTCATTAACACAGGCTTTTAGAACCCACGTGGGAACCGCGTCCAATTTGCATTGTTTGTTTGCTGCATCATTGACGAGTTCAGTGATTTCCTCAACAGATGCGTGTAAAAAGTAGGAAAGTGGTGTTGTGTTGTGATTAATTTCAGTACCACTAGTTTTAATGGTGTCAGTGTCAGTCTTTTCGTCAAGATCCGATCGAATGGTGACAATTTTGTCAACGAAATATTTATTGAATATATTAGCTAATTCTTCGTCCTTTACGTGTGATGGTAAGGAAGATGATGGGTGTTCGTGTTTCATGAGTCTATTTATGATGTTAAAAATGTTCTTTGCTATTACCTTGTGCTCAGCGATGTTGTCTCTGATATATGTACGTTTGCATTCGTTTATCAGTCCATTTGTTTCGTTTTTTACTTTGATATATAGTTCTTTGTGAATGACGAGCATAGATTTCCGCCAAGTTTCTTAGGCTGCTCGTCTTTTTCGCTTTGAGATTAGTATTTCATCACAAAACAGTTTGGTGTCCGGTCGCACTGTTACAACTTTTGTA
>JAXRKP010001362.1:12500-22500 GCA_037039925.1 Doris montereyensis | reverse complement strand
AGAATGCAATAGATCAATCCCTGGTTTTCATTCTCTCATGCTACCAGTACCAGGTGAGCCTCTGAATGAGCACGGTGGCCTTCGTCTGGAAAAAGGTAAACAGAATACCGTAGTAGATCTACATAGTATAGTAACAATCAAAAACTGAAAGCCTCGTTGGGTTTCCGTGTCTGCGTTGACCGAACGCGTCGCTGTGGACCGTGGCCGCACATACCTTGGAGGAAAATCCTTGGCACATACACACGACGGACACAGTTGGAGACACATCAAATTACAAAGGAAACCAAATCCATCCCTTCGTTTCAAACACAACACACACACGTCACCGTCACACAACACATCTCAGTCCAGTCGAGGTTCAGTATTACTATGCGCAGTCGGAGTGAAGTGTACTGATTGTTACTCACGGTTCAGCCAGTGGTTAACTGAGTACTATGTCTGACCGGTAACTGATGACTAGCTACTGATAAGGATATGCATGAAGTTAAGGTCAAACAGCCCAGTTTATACTTATGTAAGTGCTTATATTCTAATATCCACTAGCTACACCACAGTGTATGAGGAGTGAGAATTTACAAGTCACACCATACTCTCCGTACTGGGTCACGCCCATGCATCATAACAACTATCCGTTATAGTTATTGTTACCAAAACGTTATCAAATTTAGTATGGGTAGCTGTGATCAGAATAAATAATTCAATATTGTTACACGAGCACTGAACAACAGAGAGAGAGAGAGAGAAAGAGAGAGAGAGAGAGAGAGAGAGAGAGGAGAGAGAGAGAGAAGAGACTGAGAAAGAGAGAGAGAGAGAAAGAGAGACAGAGAGACAGAGAGAGAGAGAGAGAGAGAGAGAAGAGAGAGAGAGAGAGAGAGAAAGAGAGAGAGAGAGAGAGAGAGAGAGAGACAGAGACAGAGACAGAGACAGAGACAGAGACAGAGATGAGACTGAGTGAGAGGGGGAAGACGAGAGGGAGAGATGTCAGAAAGAGAGAGAGAGAGAGGGGGAGAGAGAGAGAGAGAGAGAGAGAGAGAGAGAGAGAGAGAAAGAGAGAGAGAGAGAGAGAGAGAGAGAGAGAGAGAGAGAGAGAGAGAGAGAGAGAGAGAGAGAGAGAAAGAGAGAGAGAGAGGAGGAGAGACGAAGAGAGAGAGAGAGAGAGAGAGAGACAGAGAGAGAGAGAGAGAGAACAGAGAGAGAGAGAGAGAGAGAGAGAGAGAGAGAGAGAGAGAGAGAGAGAGAGAGAGAGAGAGGGAGAGGGAGGGAGGGAGGGAGAGAGGGAGGGAGAGGGAGAGAGGAGGGGAGGGAGGGAGGAGGGAGGAGGGAGGAGGAAATAAAAAGCAGGACAGGGAGGGACATACACACGTACACAGACATACAAACTCACACACACACAGGCAGATTTATTAGAGAGATGTCCTCCACCTCACTCTCACTGTGGAAAGCCTCGATGTCGAAATCAGACGTCCTCTGTAACTTCAGACTTATGAGGCTGCTACTAAAGCAGGCTTTGAGATGAAGTGATACCAAACAGAAGATATAAAAATAAAAGGATGAGTGGTGAGGGGGTGAGGTGTGAGGGGTGAAGAATGACGAGAGAAATTTTCAGAGAAAGAAAAGTTTAAAGATTAAGGAGCAGATAAAAAAGAATTACTTAGATGTACTTGTGAGAGAGAGAGAGAGAGGAGAGAGGAGAGAGGAGAGAGAGATGAGAGAGAGAGAGAGAGAGGAGAGAGAGGAGAGAGAGAGAGAGAGAGAGAGAGAGGGGGGGGAGGCGAGAGAGAGAGAGAAGAGAGATGAAGAGAGAGAGAGAGAGAGAGGAGAGAGAAGAGAGAGAGTAGAGAGAGAGAAGGAGAGAGAGAGAGAGAGTGAGAGAGAGAGAGAGAAGAGAGAGAGAGGAGAGATGAGAGAGAGAGAGAGCGAGAGAGAGAGTGAGAGAGAGGGGGGGGGGGAGGTGGGAGAGAAGCGAGAGAGAGAGAGAGACGAGAGAGAGAGGAGAGAAGAGAGAGGAGGGGAGAGGAGTCAGAGAGACGAGAGACGAGAGAGAGAGAGAGAGCAGAGAGAGGGAGAGAGAGAGAGAGAGAGGAGAGATGAGAGAGGAGAGAGAGAGAGGATGAGAGAGAGAGGAGAGAGAGATGAGAGAGAGAGAGAGAGAGGAAGGGGAATAATGTACTTGTATGTATTCAATTACTCTTTCTTCCTAGACCAAGTCAATTAAGTTCACAGCAGGAAGGACAGGCAGACCTCTGGCAGAAAATGGCAAAAGCGACATCAACGTGTGGACAAGCAACTCTCTGACTTGGAGGCGGAAACAGTTAGCATAGACCAAATGTTACGTGGTTGTCACACCTCGTTGCTCACAGGTAGCGTTAATGCTGTCCAGTGTACGATGTGTGTGTGTGTGTGTGTGTGTATGTGTGTATGTTTGTGAGGATATGTGTGTATGCTTGTGCGTGCTGTTTACTGGGCAAGATTATAATAAGCTAGCATGTTAAAATCAGAGGATATCAATTACGATTACTAGATCGAGTCAGTATTTGATACTTAGCTTATGTTGGTAGGTGTGAATGATACTATTCCTACTTTTTACTTATAAAATCTTGAAAATGGTGACTTAGGTAAATGGAAATTCTAGTCTTCTCGAAGACGGGAACCAATGGAATTTTCCCGAATTAAACGTGATTTCTGGTAGAAAAGTTCCTCAAATGAAACTGATCTTAGATCATTTAGAACTCACATGCAAAATATGGTTTCTCTTAGTGGCCTGGCAACAGAACATTTGTCGGACAAAGAACCTCAACTCATTACTTAATAATTATGCCTAGATATTATTATGTATTATACTTAGGCTGCCGGACTGGGATCATGATGTCCCGGGATCGAATGTTAGCATAGCTAGTCCTGACGTTGTACTCCTTGGCAAAGACACTTAACATGCATTTCCACTCTACCCAGGTGCAAATGGGTACAAGCACTAGCTTGGGAGTAAAAGCCCTGCGTCAGACTAGCGTCCTGGCCAGGAGGTTTGATTTGAATTGATTTTTACCCACATCCACCACTAAGGTGATCTCGGGTTTTTGTTTGTAGGATTTAAAACTTTTCCCGGCTGCCTTGTATATAGTCAAGGGACCATTAACGTGCACAGAGTGTTGTCATCTGCACGGCACCTCCTTTTTATCGATCCACCTACCTAGACCAGGAGAGTAGATTGTGCTCGAAAAAACGAGAAAATTGTTTAACCGTTGGTGGGGCTCGAACCCATTACTTTTTAATTGAGAGGCCGACACCTTGCCTCTGGATTGCCTAGTCCCCCTGGCCAGGAGGTGATCATTATCACATGTTCCGCTTCACGCTATTGAAACAGGGATAAGCTCCATCTCTATGGACCGTGACGGCGTTGAAGAAACTTTACTTTACTTTTATATAAATAGTGTATTAATCAAACTTGTTTCGTTATTCTACAAGAAGATTTAGATGGAGGAAAAAATCATAATCCAATAGAAAATGTTTGGGGCGTTAAAGAATTTAAATTCGAATTTTGCTCAGAAGTGCATTTTCCCCTAAAGTGAAGCTTGTCTCCAATGAAGCTGATTGATTTTGCCTTTATTTTTATTTTTTGATGAAGCACATATTAAGTAGGGGCTGCAGATAATCAAATTTGTCAGTGTCTTGGATATCGGTTTGTTTTTTTTGTGTCTTTGCCTTCACATGTTAGTCAGATCAGCCTCACACGTATGGACTTCTACAGAGTTCTTTGATATTATTACTGGCAAGTAGTATCCGTGTACATATTGTACAAACATAACAATAATAAATTAGTTTAATGTCCAACCTTCCTCTCCTTCAATCTATCGAATGTCGACAGTAAATAGGCGCTAATGGTTAGTCCCACTTCTTTCCTTTACGTCATGTATTTCTTTTGACGCTTTCTCTTAACAGGAAATAAGTACATCATGCAGTCCAGAGGTAAGGTGTTGGCCTCTCAACCAGGCCATCACAGTTGAGGTGAATAGCGTGTACGGCAGACATGTTGTTTGTGTGTACCACCGAACACTTCTGACACGTTAATCAAAATTTAAGGTACTGTTTTTTTTGTAGTTTTTTTACTTATAGATCATGTACATGTAATAAGTTGAATCTGAGATAAGGTACACATTGCGGTTGAGTCGCTTTAATCTCAGAAAAAAAACGATATTATTTCGTCACATTTACATGACACACAATTAAGATTTTTCTTTACAAAATTACACCCCCCCCGACCCACTTGCCCACTAAAAGCAACAAACAAAACAACACCAAAATCAACAACAAACAAAGCAAAAGATCAAATAAACAGAAGACAAACAAACCTTGATTCTACCATCGGAAAGAAAAAACAACCCAAAAAAGAAAAAAATGAAAAAAATACAACGCCATCAACAAAGCCCACCGCTGTTCTATTTCTAAAGTTGATTTTATATCAAAACAACAAATCTATCAAAACGTGGGATATCGCTCGCTGTCCGTCCGCCATTTTGAATCTTTTTCTTTGAACTAATCTGTGGCAAGCCAAGCTCCTTGATGCTCTAGCCATAAATTTGGAATAATAGAATACAGAAGCCACCCAAATGTTGATTTATTTTAAGATTGTGAAGACAAGATATCGTGTTGTGGACTGTTTAGGAAGTGACGTTTCCGTCAGAGGGCCAGATCGCCCCGATGATAGTAAACAATCATGTCAATGGCAGTTCAGTGAGTGCAAACTGTCATGGCTTCACACCAATACATCACCACTGTTCGAAGCTTGAAATTATAAAAATTCATGTGCCTTGTAAATAGAAACATAAAACTCCATTGTTTTGTCGTTAGTGATACTACAAGTTCAAATATATCCAATAAGTAGACCTACAACAACAAAAAAACGATTGAATCCATAGTAAGGCATACGCTTCAACCTTATTATTGAGTTATTTGCACCAAAAAAGTATAAAATGGTTTACACTAACAGACATGTAGACCACCTGTTTGGCATGAGAAAGATGTAAGCTGTTCGGGGGTACATTTTATATTTCATATTTTAAAGAGACAGCCTCAACTCCAAGATACGATTTAAAGTGATCGTAATGGCGAAAATGTATTTATTTGGCGCACGTCTTTCAGTGGAACTCAACTATTCTTCTTCTTATTTCTTCTTTACAATTGGACATGGGGCGTGCGAACCCCGAGAGAGCCCTTGGAACGGCGACAAAGTCACTATCTTCCCTAGCTGGCTTGGGGTCACTTGTGGGCCCCGTTTAATTCTTCGACGATCGGGTGAACCCCATTTACTACGTTGGGTAAAAAACTAAACACTTCAAATTATGGTATTGGTTTCTTTCAGAGATCTAGATCTTGTCTTGTGCAGGCCAATAATAAATTATTCCTCAATGATTGATATTTAGATATAGACTTAAGATAATAAAAAAATCTAGATCTAGTCAGTTTGATTTGATTTTAAAGATAAATGCTTATTTTGAATATTGAAAAGACAAAAGGAATGTATATTGATTTAAGATCTGAAAAACTTCCAGACGTACCACTCAGTATAAATAATACCAACGTTGAAATTAAACATACATTCAAATATCTCGGTATTATGATTGATGATAAACTTACTTTCAATGAACATGTACAATAAGTTTACATAAGATGTAACCAAACACTCTTTTTCTTGAGAAAGAATTCAACATAAATGAAAACTTAATGTATGTCTTTTATAATAGTATCATAAAGAGTATATTATCATACAACATCTCATGTTTGGAAGGTAGCTTAACAAATGACATGAAAAATTGACAGAGTGATTAGAAAACTACTAATTGTGAACTTCAACTGTTTCACCGCATTTACAAAACAAAATGCCTGTCAAAAGTAGACAACATACTGAAGACACAAGCCACGCATTATACAATTGATAGAACAGATCCACTCGCAGTGGTAGACTTCTCTCACACAAATGTCGAACTGAAAGATGAAATAATTCCTTTGTCCCTCACTCAAACAAACTAAACAAGCAAGTACCCCAAGCGCGTCTATATCTGTCTTAAATATATGTATTATAGTTCTAAAGCTAAACGTCTCTATCTTTGACCGCTTATAACTCAGGAACCAGTGCACCCACAACTTCCATATCATTTCGCTTGTAAATTTCAAATAGCCTGGTTTAGGTTTCTTAGCGAATGAACTCTTGGATCAAATTAGTATTTTAATTGATTGGAAAAATATTGTTTTGACTACGATCCACGAAACTATTTATTGTTACTAAATCTAATTTCTTGATTTCCGGTCATTACAATACAAAGCCCACGTAATTCCAGTATCGCGTACTAATTTGATCTAATAATCGTTACTTAATATCAGCCGTAACCGAAACAGCGGTATATCAGTTAACGTATATTCCGCATGTAGCTTTCTAATAGCCTGCTTAAGATTCTTAGCGAATAAACTCTTGGATAAACTGTACTTTGTTGCCTGTCATCCACGGAACTATTTATTGTTCTTAGATCTAATCGGTCATTACCAATGGTCATTACAATAAAAAGCCCGCGTGACTTCAGTATCGAGTACTAAATTTGCTATACTGATCATACTTGCTATCACCCTTAACCGATACAGTGGTTTCTGAGTTAACCACAGTCAAGGTTCAAGAGACCCAGCCTTTATAATAAAAAAAGAATTTTGTAATCATAATCAAACATTATTTACGCGCATGCTTGTGACGTAGTATGTAAAATGACAATGTAGTACCAAGTGTGCTTTATCACTTTCATCGTCGTCATCACCAACATCATCACCATCACCATCACCATCATCATCATCATCATCATCATCATCACTCATCATCATCATCCATCATCATCCTCAAGAACATCATCATCATCAATCCTCACTCATCAAAACCATCATGGTTACATCTATGTCTGACTGTCATCGTTGTTGTCACTGTCATGTTTATAATTGATCCATGATAATTGTGTTATATTATCATGCTAAAGTTAATGAAACTGTCATTGTACAATAAATGTTTCATAGTATTTGTATTTACATTTATTCTACGTTGCATGTACTCACTGTAACATGTCAAATTTCTCCCTTCGTTCAGGATTAAAATGCATTCATTCAATTCAATTCAATTCATTTAATTCAATTCAATTCAAATTAATTCAATTCAATTCAATTCAATTCAATTACTCGTTTTCAATTAAATGAGTCATAGTATTCAATTCAATTTCTGACAAACACCATTTCTTATTATCATGCGGAATGACATCACTGCTTCTGACCCACCATTTTTGTCTCAAATTTCCAGTCCAAATAATGTCCAGTCCAAATAATGTCTAAATGTCAAATAATGTCAAATAATGTCTAGAGTCCAGTCCAAATAATGTCTAGAGTCAGTCCAAATAATGTCTTATCAAATAATGTCATCCAAATAATATATCTAGAGTCAGAATGACATCAAAATAATGTCTAGAGTGTCCAAATAATCTGAGTCCCAAATAATGTCTATCCAGTCAAATTCTAGGTCCGGTCCAAGTCCAGTCAAATAATGTCTAGAGTCCAGTCCAAATAATGTCTAGAGTCCAAATAATGTCTAGAGTCCAAATAATGTCTAGAGTCCTAGCCAGTCAAATAATGTCTAGAGTCCAAATAATGCCAGTCAAATAATGTCCAGTCAAATAATGTCCAGCCAGCAAATAATGTCTATAGTCCAGTCCAAATAATGTCTAGAGTCCAAATAATGTCTAGAGTCCAAATAATGTCTATAGTCAGCCAAATAATGTCCCAGAGTCCAGTCAAATAATGTCAGCCAGTCCAAATAATGTCTAGAGTCCAGTCCCAAATAATGTCTAGAGTCCAGCCCAAATAATGTCTAGTCCAGTCCAAATAATGCCCAAATAATGTCTAGAGTCCTAGCCCAAATAATGTCTAGAGTCAGCCCAAATAATGTCAGAAAGTCCAGCCCAAATAATGTCTAGAGTCCAGCCCCAAATAATGTCTAGAGTCAGTCTAATGTCTAGAGTCCAGCCAAATAATGTCCATCTAGAGTCCAAATAATGTCTAGAGTCCAGCCCAAATAATGTCTAGAGTCCAGCCCAAATAATGTCTAAGTCCAGCCCAAATAATGTCTAGAGTCCAGTCCAAATAATGTCGACTTAATGTCTAGAGTCCAGTCCAAATAATGTCTAGAGTCCAGTCCAAATAATGTCTAGGACCAGTCCAAATAATGTCTAGCCCAAAGGATCCAGTCCAAATAATGTCTAGAGTCCAGTCCAAATTAATGTCTAGAGTCCAGTCCAAATAATGTCTAGAGTCCAGTCCAAATAATGTCTAGAGTCCAGTCCAAATAATGTCTAGAGTCCAGTCCAAATAATGTCTAGAGTCAGTCCAAATAATGTCTAAATAATCCAGTCAAATAATGTCTAGTCCAATCCAAATAATGTCTAAGTCCGCCAAATAATGTCTATTCTAGGTCAAGCCCAAATAATGTCTAGGTCCAGTCCAAATAATGTCTAAGTCAGTCCAAATAATGTCTACGGTCCAGTCAAATAATGTCTAGAGTCAGTCCAAATAATCGTCCAGTAAATAATGTCTAGAGTCCAGTCAAATAATGTCTACGTCAGTCCACATAGGTGGATCACCTAGTCTAGAGTCCAGTCAAATAATGTCTAGAGTCCAAATAATGTCTAGACGTCAAATAAAGTCAGCCCAAATAATGTCTAGAGTCCAGCCCAAATAATGTCCTAATGTCTAGAGTCCAGCCCAAATAATGTCTAGAGTCCAGCCCAAATAATGGCTTGGACTTGGATCTTCTACTTCTACGAAGCGACTGACAACAAACCTACTCTCGACTTGGGACTAAGTGAGGCCCTCAATGGGAGGACCCCTTGTGCCCAAAGGATTATTCTGAGGTTTCCGATCGCTTTAGACTTAGGCCAGCAGGTAGGGGACTCGGTAGTCATGAGGCAAGGTGTCCGCCTGTCATCCAAAAAGGTCGTGAGTTCAAGCCCCGACGGTTGGACAATTTTCTCTTTTTCGAGTAAAATCTACCTCAACGCACGGTCCACATAGGTGGATCACCTAGTCCCATCGGAGACAGACGATAAAAAGGAGGTCCTGTGTGCAGATCACAACACTCTATGTACGTTAAAAAAAAGATCCCTTTGACTGGTTAGAGGACAGTCGGGACAAAATTTAAAGTTTTACCAAAATCTCCAAGATCACCTTTAACTTATGTATGAGGAGTGTATGTATAGTCAAATCAAATGACCGTATGTGTCTGTGACAGACCTCCTTCTCAGATGAAGGAAAGGTAAGCGTCATAAGCTTAAAACGACTCCGACCCACTAAGAAAGAAAGAAAAGAAAGAAAAGAAATGAATAGATAAAGAAAGAAAGAAAAAAAGAAAAGAGACAAAACGAATAAATAAATAAAGAAATAAATAAAGAAATAAATAAATAAAGAAAGAGAGAAAAAAAGAAAAGAAAGAAAGAAAAAATCATGCTTAAAAGCAACATTTATTTTCATCCACAAACATGGCTTCCTGCCAACTCACCTCTCTCCATTAAGGGACTGTCAGATCTAATTGAAAGGGACCTTCCGATTTTGAAGGTGCAAAATCGTTTTTCAAAAACTTCTAAAAAGGAGACGGTATAAAAACTGTATTGGGGGGGGGAAGTTGTTCATTTGATTTGGTTTTAATCATATCCACAACAAATGTGATCTCTGTGATCTCGAGCTGTTTTTTTTGTGTGTGTGTGTAGATTTCAACCTTGCCCGAATTACCCTGTTAACGGCCAAGGCATATTTAAGATGCACAGAGTCTTGTAATACGCACATGGAACCCCTTTTTATCGTCCATCTCCGATGAGACTAGGAATAGATCAACCTACCTGGACGTGGTAGAGAGGGCGGGGAGGGATAATTTGTTTCAAACTTGTCGGGGGAAGAACCCACCACCTTTTGGTTGACAAGTAGAAATGTT
>JAXRKP010001361.1:125000-133897 GCA_037039925.1 Doris montereyensis | reverse complement strand
ATTATATCAAACTGACTTTTCAACAGAGTCAGATACGCTTATATTCATTAATATATATATATATATATATATATATATATATATATATATATATATATATATATATATATATATATATATATATATATATATATATATATATATATATATAAAATATGGATTAAACGAGATTATTTTGAGTTCTGGGAAAGTATTTTTGATTTAATTTCCTTCTTGTGTTTTCTTCTTATCAAGGACGATACAACCTAACAGCAACAGGTCGTGAAAAAACTTCTTTGATCGTGAGTTGGACTGCCTTTGCTCCCCCTAACTATGATAATGAATACGTTCTCTTGCTGAGGAGATATACTTATCATTATGACGTCAGCAAGTGGAGGCAGATTGATGTGAGTCATTCATCCTTCATGAATCAGGGGACATTACTCTATTTATAGAAGCGCTATATGGAAGCTTTATTTAATATCACTGGGGTTCCTTGTTTGGGGTATTTTTGGTGGGGTTTTTTCGTCTAGTTCTTTCGTGTCAACCAAAGTTTTATAATCTGGTCATTTATCTGATGACGTTCTTCATAGTTATTCTCATAGCTTATGTAATGCTCATGCAATTAGTTATGCTTGTAACATTATGCAAGATCCGTATTTTTTTATAACACTATGCAACATTTATGAATTATTTCTTTCTTCCTTTATCAGTTCCCATTCTACCTTCCGGTGTATGGGTTTAGATGCCAAAATGATCTCTCTCCAGGCTGCCCTGTCCTGATATTTTCTGTTTCCTTCCGTGAAAGTTAAATTTCTTTGCGTTGATGCCTCTTTTATATCTTCTTCCCACTTTCTCCAAGGTCTGCCTTTTGGTCTTTTACCTTGAGTTTTAGCACTGTACACTGATTTAGCTATTCTATTGTCATTCCTTCTGTTAACATGTCCAAACCATCTCAGTTAATTCATTTATATCTTAGTTTTTATGATGTCTGCTTTAGTTTATTTTTGTGTTTTCTGATTTTGTCTCTTTTAGTTTTCCCTTTTATGCTTCTTAGATATTTCATTTCGGCTGCCTGTACTCTACTGTATTCCCCACTGTCTTTGGTCCAGGTTTCACTGCCATAGAGGAGAGTAGGACAATAAACTGTGTTGTATACTGCCCTTTTGGTTTTTGCCGATTGACAATTTCCTAGATAGTTATATAATGCACTTGCCTTTTTAGATTCTCTGGCTGATTTCTTCTCTTAGTTTCCCTCTGAGTTAATCATTACTCCTAAGTAATTGTACCTGTGAAATTGTTCTAAATTCTCCATGCTTATTTTAAGATTTTGTGCTTTAGTTTCCCTAGTTACTAGCATTATTTTGGTTTTCTTTGCATTTACTCTCACTCCTCTTTTATTTAATTCATTATTCATTATGTTGATATTTGACTGGAGGTCCCTTTCTGATTTTCCAAACAGAACTAAATCATCAGCAAATGAAAGCATTGATACGTTTACTGGCTTGAGCTTCCACATACCTACATTCATTTTTAAAAATTTTGAGGATGCCTTTGCGACTGAGTCTATAAATGTGATAAACAAAAGAGGACTTAGGCCACAACCCTGTCTTACTCCTATATCTACATTAAATTCTTCTGATATGTTTCCAGTTACTCTCACTGCACATGTTGGTTTATTGTAAAGACTTTTAATGGCTTCTATTCAATTTGCTCTTCGTTGTGTTCTTTTAAGGAATGCCATAGTTCGTCGCTCCTCACAGTGTCAAATGCCTTTTCTAGATCTATAAAACACAATTGCAAGTCGATGTTTTCTGAAGGACTGTTTCTATTATTTGTCTAATTTTAAATATGTGGTCTTGTACATTTCTTCCTGGTCTAAATCCACTCTGGTGTTCTTCAATCTGATCCTCTACTCTAGTCTCATTTCCAGAATCCTGGCATACACGTTTCCTGCTACGCTAAGTAGTGATATCTCTCTATAGTTTGAGCATTCCATAGTTGATTCTTCATGAATTATATGTATGAATAATGAGATGTCTGTCTGTCTGTCTGTATGTATGTATGTATGTATGTTCGTATGTATGTATAAACGTATATATGTATGTATGGGAATATGTATGTATGTATGTATGTATGTATGTATGTATGTATATATGTATGTATGTATGTATGTATGTATGTATGTATGTATGTATGTATGTATGTATGTATGTATGTATGTATGTATGTATGTATGTATCTATGTATGTATATATGTATCTATATATATATATATATATATATATATATATATATATATATGTATGTATGTATGTATATATATATATATGTATGTATGTATGCATGAATGTATATATGTATGTATATATGTATGTATGTATCTATGTATGTATCTATGTATGTATGTATGTATGTATGTATATATGTATGTATGTATGTATGTATGTATGTATGTATGTATGTATGTATGTATGTATCTATTTGTCTATGTATCTATGTATGTATGTATGTATGTATGTATGTATGTATGTATGTATGTATGTATGTATGTATGTATGTATGTATGTATGTATGTATCTATGTATGTATCTATGTATGTATGTATGTATGTATGTATGTATGTATCTATGTATGTATGTATGTATATGTATGTATGTATGTATGTATGTATGTATGTATGTATGTATGTATGTATGTATGTATGTATGTATGTATGTATGTATGTATGTATGTATGTTGGCACTTTTGCTTGCATTCATATCGTGTTCGGCTGCTTAATAGACAAGTGCTTGCCTGTGATGGGAGTACAGTTAGTGTCGAATCTCATAGTCATGACACACCTAACTGATGGTTTGGCTTGGTTTGGGTTTTTTTGTTATGTCTATGATCACGTGGTAGTTCTATTTTAAACTCTTACACTCATCAATGAAGGAAACGACTTGCAAAGTCCAGATGCACATAAGTAGAGTAAACTCAGTACGAAGGACAGAACGTTGTCTCCTTCCCATTATCGCCTTAGTGGATTTCTTTCAAGGTGATTAGGGGCCATAGAACCAGATCGTGTCTCGTTTCTATATTGTGAGGCAGAACTGGTGAGTGATAATGCATTGCCTCCTGAACAGGATGCTAATTTGTGGCAGAGTTTCTACTTCCCGGTTGAAGCTGGTACCCATTTTATGCTGGGTCAAGTGGGTAAATGCACGTTGAATGTCTTCCCCCAAGTAATACAATGTTAGAGCTGGCATTATCAGGACTCCAACCCAGGATCTCACGAGCCCAACTCTGCAAGCGAACTGACTGTCTAGAGGCTACAAACGATGGAAATAAAAAGCGATAACATGGAGTAGTTTGCATTGATGTAAAACACGTTTTAGCTCCCTTGTTCTCATCTTTTTTTGTTTTCACATTTATTGAAATTGTATTTGAATAGCTAAATCAGTATACAGTGCTAAAACCCAAGGTAAAAGACCAAAAGGCAGACCTCGGCGAAAGTGGGAAGAAGATATAAAAAGAAATATTAAAGCAAAGAAATTTAACTTTTTTTGAAGGAAACAGAAAATGCCAGGACAGGGCAGTGTCGAGAAAGGTCATCTCGGGCATCTGAACTCAGGCACCGAAAGGTAGAATGGGAACTGATAAAGAAAGGAGGAAAGAAATTGTATTAATTATACGTCATCTTTCTTGTTTTTCTGTATTTCACACGCTTAAATAATTTGTTGTATATTAATGGAGCACATATTCTTAACTAAATCTACCTCAAAATCTAGTTGCAGTGGTGTATTTTTACTCAACTTTCCTTGTTAGTTTGAACATTCGTACATTTGCGTTGATTATAAAGATTGCTAAGTATTTGTTAGATTCTTTCAGTTTACTTGGCAGTACTTCAATAAATGTGGAGAATGGAAAGGAGGAGGAGGGGGTAGAAGAGGAGGGTAACCATTCATGACGAATAACTAAGTTTTACGGAACATTTACTTGAGCGGCTCAACCACACGTATACCAAATACATCACAGGTGTGAAAATAGAATGGCAGATAGTGCCATCCACGTCCACATAACAGAGTACATTGGTTGCTATGACAAGTGTCTTTAGTCGTCTCAGAATCCAGACAAGGGATCTTCCGTACCCAACAATGCACAAAACCCTCTTCAAAATGTTAAAATCAATAGGAATAGATGATAAAGACCTTAGACTGGTAAGAAAAAAATGTATTGGCACCAAACAGCTTGCGTCAAAGTGGATAACGAGACATCAGCTTTTTTAACATCAAGAAAGGAGTGAGACAAGGCTGTGTTCTCTCACCAGACCTCTTCAACTTATATAGCGAAATCATCTTCCGTGAAATTGAAAACATGAGAGGTATAAGCATTGGTGGCGTTAACCTGACCAACATAAGATATGCAGATGATGCCGTGTTAATGGCATACACGCCAGATGATGTCCAACAAATATTAGACAAATTAGTAGACTTTAGTGAGACAAAAGGATTATTACTGAACGTGAAAAAGACAGAATGCATGGTAGCTTGTAAACAAGATGATAACCTGTCCTTCAATTTAACAAGTAGAGAACAAACTATAAAACAAGTAACAAAATTTAAATACCTCGGCGCAATCATAACAAACAACTGCAAAGACACCACCGAAATAAGGCGAAGGATAGCAATAGCAAAACAAACATTGCATAATATTAAGGCTGTTGTCTCCAATTCAAAACTGAAAACAGACACGAAAATACAAACAGCGCAGACATATGTCTTTTCCACACTATTATATGCATGCGAAACGTGGACTTTAGATGCACAATGTCGCAAACGTTTAGAAGCATTTGAAATGTGGATATATAGAAGAATATTGAAAATCCCCTGGACAGCAAAAATAACAAACATGGAAGTTCTTGTGAAAATTGGAAAAGAAAGAGAACTTATGAAGAACATCAAGACAAGGCAAATGAGATTTTTTGGCCATGTGTGGAGACAAGATGGACTAGAAAAACTAGCAACATCTGGATTCATAGAAGGGACAAGAGCTCGTGGCAGACAACGCACCACATACGTAACGGCGTTAAGACAAAACACGTCCGATATCACCACCAACTCGGATTTTACAAGAAGCACTGAACACAGAACAACATGGAGAGGGATGGTGCCTGCTTTAGGTTCTTTCAATAAACTCTTGGGTCAAATCAGTATTTTAATTGATTGGAAAAAAGATTGTTTTTGCCTGCGATCTGCAATTCATGAAACTTTTTATTGTTGATTGCTACTCATTCTTTCCTTTCTGGTTATTATCTTGCAATAGAAAAAGCCCGCGTAACCTAAGTATTGAATATTGTACAGGTGCTTGATATCACCTGCACCCGGTAACCTATTGTGTAATTCATCGTTGAAAAAAAAGTGGTAAAAGAGTAATCATAATCATCATTGTTTACGGGTATGCTAAATATATATATATGAGACTTTGTAATATCCACGAATGCAATGTATTTGGAACAAGAAAAAAAAAGAAAAAATCTACAGGACACGAGAAGGCGGATGAGCAGCGGTGAAAACTGGTGCAATCTAGTAATATATTATTACTATGACTTTATGTCTTATTTATTCCGATTGCTATCACTCACTAGATATTATAGTTCTAGTACAAAACACAAACGATGTATTTATAGCACACCAATGTTCCACAATAGAGAGTAGAACAATAATAATAACTAAAGCGTGTAAACTCGATAAAGGGTTGTCTTTGTCAGTGAAGTTTACATCATATCTTTGCTTATTGTTTTATGATTTCTTAGTAACAAACCTGTTAATATTTTTTTCTTTCTTGAAGTAGTAGTTTAGTATAAGTCATCTTGACCCAATAGTTAGTGTATTTTCCTTCGTTTCAGTGCGGCACTGAGTAGTCACTACATCATCCATAATTTGAGTCCAGTACCTTGTAGTTGGTTAAAGTGGCAGTGTGGTAGGATAGTAGTAGTAGTAGTATCTTGGGAACATAGTGGTAGTAGTTATGGTCACAACGGAAGGTGTGCTAGTGTCTTCTTTCTTCTGGTGATTCGTGGTAGTTTTAGTGTGTTTATTTCTTCAGTAGTAGTATTATGTTCTTTTAGTAATAATTTAGTAGTATTCTAATTTTTTGCATCTTTTAAAAAATAATTATGTGTGTATGTATGTATTTATTTATTTATTTATTTATTTATTTATTTATTTATTTATGTATTTATTTATTTTTATTTATTAGTATTTATTTATTTATTTATTTATTTAGTTATTTAGTTATTTAGTTATTTATTTATTTATTTATTTATTTATTTATTTATTTATTTATTGGAGTAGTTCATCCTTCAGCTGGTAGATAGTCAAAGGTCCCATGATTTATTTCCTACAGCTCAAGTATTAAACTGTAGCTAGTTCCAGTAGAAACCACTTATCTTGAACAGTAGTCCAATAGTCAGAATAAAGTATTATTTAGTAGTAAATTTAGTTATGGTTTCTTTTTCTTTTGTTTTTGGTTTTAGTTTTATTTTGGGTTTTATTTTGTTTTGTTGTTGTAGGGACCTGGTTGTTGTTTTATTTTTATAGTATTTTATCCTGGTTGGATTTAGTTTGGGAGGTAATGTTGTTGGTTTTAGTTTGGTAGTTCTTCAATGTTTTAGTTGTTGTTGTGTTTTGTGTTGCTTATTCGGTGCTGTTGTTGTTTGAAATATACACAGTAGTAGTAGTAGTGCTTCTGCTAAACGTTTGATTGTAGTAGCTGTTTATAGTAGTATATGCTGCAGTATAGTTAGTTTTTACATTAAGATACTCTAACAAAATTTCTGTAGTACCCTAGTAAGCATAAGATTAAGTAGTAGTATTGTAGTAGTTCAGTAGTAGTAGTCTGGTACTCTAGTAAACATTTTACATAGTATAGTACAGTCTGGTACTCTATTATAAATCTTATAAACAATGCATTTCTATTACATAATAAGTACAGTCTGGTACTCGATAAGGCTTTTCATTTTGGACAGTTGGTAAGATACCAAGCATTTTCACATATATGTACAGTCTGGTACTCTAGTAAACAAGTTTACATAATATGTACAGTCTATTCCTGTAAACTTTTACTAATATATGAGTAAAAAGTTATCTGGTACTTTTTGCTAGAACCAACACTTTTATGTACAGTCTGGTACTCTAGTAAGCATTTTACATAAGTTTTTCAGCCACGGAACTCTTTTCTGGTACTCTGGTAAACATTTTACATAATAGTAACATTGGTGTTTTTAAATATTATACTGAAATTGTAAGTACTCTGGTAAATTCATAGATAATACCAACTACATTCACTCTATTAAACATTTTACATTGTATGAAAAGTGGTACTCTAGATGCAAGATTTTACATAATTCAAGGAGTCTGGTACTCTAGTAAACTCGCTATTCGGATGTGTTTACATCCTAGTAAGAGATTTTAGATAAGATAACAGTCTGGTACTCTAGTAAACATTTTATTGATTGGTAGTCCAGGAGTACAGTCTGGTACTCTAGTAAACATTTTACATTGTATGTACAGTCTGGTACTCTAGTAAACATTTACATAAAACACCCTGGAGTTCACCTTAGCATTTGGAGGTAAGATAAATCTGGTACTCTAGTCAAACATTTTAAATCAAGATATGTCTGGTACTCAGTCTCAAATCAACTCTCTAGTAATGGCAGTCCATTTTACATTGTATGTGTGGACAGTCTGGTACTCTAGTAAACATTTTCAGTTGGTACAGATATTTTACATGTACAGTCTGGTACTCTATAAACTATTATTACTTTGTATGTACAGACACTAATGAAGTATTTTACATTGTATTACAGTCTTACACTGTAATTTATTTATTTATGTACAGAAATTTATTTATTTACAGATTCGTTTTTCTGGTACTCAACTAAAACAAAAACATTTTACATTGTGACAGTGTACAGTCACTGAAGAATGGTACTCGTTAGTCTTTTCGTTCTTGATTTATTCTTCTTTTTGCTCATAGACTTTCGATTGTGTGTACAAAATTGTATGTCTGTGTGAGTGAGTGTGTATGCGTGTGTGTATGTATGTGTGTGTGGGTGTGTGTATGTGTGTGTATGTATTAATGTGAATGTGAGATAATCACAATTTATAGATTTTTTTAAATGAATGTTTCTACTTGTAGGTGTTGAGTATTGTGAAGATTGAAGCTGTTTCCTATTCATCGGGTAAAAGTTGGTGTTTATCGCGGTAGGAGGATAGGATAACTGTCTCCAGCCTGCCTTCCGGTCAATCTGGAGTTGTATCCCTCTCTGCCCTGAAATTAATGCCCGAGTTGAGAGAAAGCGTTTGAGAATTGATTATGAGGAAGAATCCTGGATAACTTTCCACTGTCGTATGTCCTGTGGCGGGAGGTCCCTGATGACACAGATAACTTACTCTCGCACTGTTTCTTTTTTCTTTATCGCGGCAAATGAAATCGATGCGCTCTTTTGTATGATTTGATATTTTGTATTCGAATTGTTTACCCAAATCGACTAAGACATGTCATGATAATGGGATTAAATGTCTTTCGCCTACCTTTGCCAGAGGGGGTGGATGGGGTGGGGGTGGAGACATGGGGATCTTTTTCGAAGAAAAATCGAAAAAAATTAAACAGTTGGTGGGGCTCGAACCTACTAACGTAAAATTTTTGGTTGAGAGGCCGACGCTTTTGCATCTGAATTACCGAGTCCCCCACAATTTGGTATGGAGAGAAAAAATGTCCTTTCATGTTTTATCCAATTGCTGAAGGTTACTTATTCTTGATTTCTTGAAAGTCATTATTAAGATAATCATACAATACGGTTTTGGTAGACATACCTTAGTTTTGAATGGGAAAATTTTAACTAGAGGTACATGGGCCAATGCTCTTCTGGCATA
>JAXRKP010001361.1:115000-122500 GCA_037039925.1 Doris montereyensis | reverse complement strand
TTTGGGTTTTTATCCACATTCCATGAAAACAATAGTAATTGCTTTGTGTCTGCAACGGTTTAAGAAATGTATGAACATTAAAGGATTACGAACATGTGTCAAATAGAATTTGCACTAGACCATTCATTAAAAAATATTTCGAGACTAGATCTACATTATTACTGTTATAGCGCAGAAAGCTCGCTTTGAATGTCTTAAAAATGTATTTCACTGTCAGATAATCAGTGTGTTTATGAAAATAAAACGCACAACGATGGAGAACTCTTCACCAGTTCTCAATGCGGGTTGTGTCAGTGTAACGCGACTGATGGTGTGCAGTGCGCTTCCGATTGCCCGCCTGTAGAGATGGTCCTGCCAGATGCTGCCTGTCCCGATCCGCACATCAGACAAACCGGATGTTGTGACACTCTCCACTGTTTTGATCCCAATATGGGTACGTTTTGGTTTTAACGAATTTCTGGTTACTTCTGGTATCCTGTTATCGTGCTTGTGTTTAGCTAATATTTCATATTAAATTATATTGCATACAGGTCGGGGTTTTTCTGACTATGCCAATACTATATCATCATAATTATATTACATTTGGCATCTTTATTTATTTATTTTTGTATGAAATGATAAAATCAAACAAAGCCTTGTGTGTTTCCTCAAGCTTTTGTCGTTGTTGTTGTTGTTGTTCCTGTCGGTGATTATTTTTTTGCGCAGGGTGTCAGGAATTATGATTAAGCTTCGTGTTATACTGTTTCGATTAAAGAAAAAAGGGAAGGGATGTACATATTTTCAACACTTGATCCTTTTTCTTTTCTTTTCTTTTTTACTTTTTCTTTTTTATTGGCCTGTTCCGTTTCCAATATTTTCCATCAGTTTGTTTTTGTTTTTGTCATTATTCTTTTTTTATTTGGAAGACAGACAAACACACCAACAGACATACATACATACAGATGCAGAGACAGAGTCAGGCAGACAGACAAGCAGATAGTTTGCTCTTTCAGTTCGCTTTTTGTCCTATTTATGATTGGATAAATGCGTTTGCCTCATATATATGTGTGTCTGATTACGATTTATAAGGGACAGATCTGCGTTCATGTCCTCCTCCTCTGTCTCTCTGTCTGTGTCTCTGTCTCTGTGTCTGTCTGTGTCTCTGTCTCTGTTTCTGTCTCTCTGTCTCTCTGTCTCTCTGTCTCTCTGTCTCTCTGTCTCTGTCTCTGTCTCTGTCTCTGTCTCTGTCTCTCTCTCTCTCTCTCTCTCTCTCTCTCTCTCTCTCTCTCTCTCTCTCTCTCTCTCTCTCTCTCTCTCTCTCTCTCTCTCTCTCTCTCTCTCTCTCTCTCTCTCTCTCTCTCTCTCTCTCTCTCTCTCTCTCTCTCTCTCTCTCTCTCTCTCTCTCTCTCTCTATCGAAGAGGTAGTTCCAAACTGCTTTCTGTTTCTCTCATTTTACTATTATCCTAAAAAAAAACGAGCTCGCATCTTTGAACTTTCCTGTTGAATATAATGCTTTAGGCGTTGGTCTGCATAACACAATGAATCACCATCTGAAAATCTACAACAAGCTTGTTTTGATTCGTATCTTCAGACATTGTGTTGCGATTGGTTGCCGTGGTTTTTGAATACAAAGAGCTGAGTATTTTTTGCTCTCAGTGAAACAGGATGCATATTGTGATAGCATTGACAATACTTTTTTTTAAGGGATTATTTTCCTAAAATTCCAAGCGTAAGGAGAATGGAATTGCACTGATTTCCGTAATATACGACCCTGAGATCACCACAATAGTAAACAAGGTGAATTTCAAAGAACGAAATAAACAATGTAATATATGCGTCCAATACTTGGCGCATACAATCAACTCCCCCTGTCAACGCTCAAGACGTGAACCCTGTTGGGAAACAGAGGTTGCCCAAAAAGTTGTACTCGCTTTTTGGCATAACAGAAAATGCATGGGGTTTTCTTTTTCACTAAGGAACATGCTATTATAATATTACAGATAAGATAAGATAAGATAATCTCCATTCGTCCTTTTGGAAATTTGTTTTTAGTCACAATTAATTTCAAAGCATATCACAAACAAAATACAACTGATCATTTCATAAATGATATAACATGACACAAATTACATAGATGACATCAACAAATTATGATTAAATTATGATTAAATGCATCCATAAATGAATCAATTCGTGTTTACAAAATGTTCAAACTGACGACCGCAACATTTCAGACAACTGAGAACGAATAGATTCCACAGCATGTATCTCGTTCCTTAATCATTAAACAAAACATTTCTGATAATTTCACAAGAGAGTACATTTTTGAGACACCCTGTAGAATGAGTAAGCAGCATTAAACTGCGCTTGATGGAGATGTTTACACAAAGTTCTGTCTTGAACCGTTCCGACATTTCTTTCATTTATTGAATTTAAAGACCATTTAGAGAAAAGAAAAAGATTGAAGAGCAAATCCTGAAAGTTTTTTTTTACTGTGGAAAATAACATCTCTGTTAACTTACTCTTGACTGATTTTTTTCACGCGCACAGAGTATTGCGATCTGCACACGGAGTCCGACTCCGATGGAACTAGGGTCGACACAACTTCCTCCATCAGGGGAGTAGATTTTACCCGAAAACAAACTTGAGAACATTTTTCAATCGTCGGGGCTTGAACCGACAACCTTTTGGTTGAGAGGCCGATACCTTGCATCTAGACTACCGAGTCCCCCTTTTAACTGTGAAAATAAAATCTCTTTTGGCTTACTCTTGACAGACATATTTCCAGCCGTCGTCTCTATTATTCGTGAAAGGGCTGGAAGTACATGTACGTGTAATCAATATAATGTGTATGTGTATGTGTGTGTGTGTGTGTGTGTGTGTGCGTGTGTGTGTGTGTGCATGTGAGTGAGTGCCAGCGTGTGCATTTGTGTGTTTTGTTTTTTACAATCCAATGCACCTGCCTACTTTCTCTTCTTTTCTTTCTTTTTTTGTTTGTTTCTATTTTGTTTTTTCATTTGTGTTTTTGGTTTTTTTGGGGGTTTTTTATGGAGTTTATGTGTAGGTTTTTTGTGTATTTGTTGGGTTTTTTTTGTTTGTCTCGTGTAAGATTAGATAAAAGAACACAAGGGGAAACAAGTCGAGCTGCGGTGAAATGGATATAACATATTATCACCTACGTGATGATCTGAGTTTTATAGACTTGTCGATATTGAAAATCTTGGAATGTTGTCTTCATCAAGCACCTGAACGATTTCGGTCTAGACAAAAATGCGTGTGCGCGTACTATCGTTGCAAGGGTGCGTGCCAAGTGCTTCTATTTATCTCTGGAACGTTCGACAGTCAACGTGACACTGTACAAAGAATATGCGGCAAGAAATGGTGAAAGATAGAAAAGTCGGATGAAAAATTATGGGATAGAGTGCCAGGGGGGAAAGGAAGGATAGAAGACACAAACAAATCAATGTTTAAATTTAAAACAAAAAGACAGAAAGAAAAAAATCAAAACAACAATTTCCAAGCTTGAGGAAGACTAAATTGATCGGAGTCTCTGGCGTCAAGAAAATGAAAATTTGATTGAATTTGTGTAAAGATTTGGTGCTAGATGTGGGGTACGATAAATGAAAACAAAATTTAAAAACAATTGTTGATTTAGCTAGGGGACTAGTTATTGATATGTAAAGCAAGAATATAAGATAAGATCTACATACTATACCCAACGGCGATAGTACGACCAATAGGATGCACGACGCTCATTTGACAGAGTGCCTATGTGGTATTGAGGAGTAGGCTACTTGGCTAAATATGATGGAGTCTACATCTGATGCAATTATGGACATAAATTGATACGACTTTAAGATGCAGTTAAAAGAAAGATAATTTTCTCAAACTCCTTCAGGCCTATACTGCTGACATTTCCATAGAATCTTTAGGGACATGACGGTGATCTATCGTACGTTTTATCACCATGCTTAAGGCCACACCTACTCACAGTGCTATTATAATTGTCATCGCCAACGTCACACGATCGGATTATTATGGCGAAACAGGATTTGAATCCTTGACCTTGCAGTCTTGAATTTTGGTGTTGTTTTTTACTAGAACTATGGATGCTATGACGCTTGATACAAATCTACAGATGAGATCTTTGCAAGCCTTCGAACAGCCCACCGATGTGTGCATTTTATGAAAAATTGAGCACCTGGTACAAGGCATAAAAACACTTCATTTTGTGTTATTTGACTTGGCCGCAGCAGTGTGGGGGTATCTCGTTGACAGCTTACAATTCCCTTCGTCGGGTCTAGATCTAGTGCTCAATATACATAGTTCGGCCCTGAATGTTTACTCAAGCTGTTGGCTTACCTGTCAGTCACTCTCTTACTCTTCATCTTAAGAACGTTGAGAGGTATTCATAATATGCCATGTAGCAGGCCATATCTGTCTAAATTAGTGAATGTCCTTTATCGTATGAAAAACGACTTCAGTGCGTTTTTCAATGTTTCTTTTTAAAAATAACCAATAGGCCTTGTAGGGCAGTAGACGTCCTTAAGTGTGTCTCCATCCCCTGCGGGAAGAAAGGCCTTTGGGAACATCACACTATCCAAATATTCCTCAATGGATTTTTTTTTCGCCTTTAATGAGAGAAATCCTCTGCCACTTCGAAAGATTGTTATCAGATTAAACACCCCTCCCAGCTTTTTACTACTACTACTACTACTACTTCTACTACTACTACTACTACTACTACTACTACTACTACTACTACTACTACTACTACTACTACTAATATTAGTAGTAGTAGTAGCAGTAGTAGTAGTAGTAGTAGTAGTAGTAGTAGTATAGTAGTATTGTAGTAGTAGTAGTAGTAGTAGTAGTAGTAGTAGTAGTAGTAGTGCTGTGTCTCAATGCCACAGAGCGTAGCCATATTTCGCATGCATGTTTTAAATTATCGCAAGATCGTTTAAATTTTAAAATTTTCCACCAGGAGTGACGTTCGTTTAACGAAAATTTCATTGTTTCGGCGTCTTAGAGTTTCCTTTACCCTAAGCCTACGATTTAAACAGGTTTCTGCCATTAAACAGTTGAAATGATATCGTTCACACCTACCTGCATAACCTCAGTATCGAATATCGACTCGATTAATGATCGTAAGTGATACAGCCGTAGTATAACATGCTTGTTAGCATCATGTCTATGAGAAGATGTGAGCTATCTATCTACAGGTCACAACCTCCCCCTCCCCCTCCCTCCTCAAGTGGTCTACCACTTACATACGCACACCTACACAAACACACACCTACACAAACACACACACACAAACACACACACACAAACACACACACACACACACACACACACACACATATATATACACAAAGCGTGGTGCAAGGGATGCAAGGGTGGTTTCTGACACCGACACCTCGTCAGAGTGCAGTGTACGTACGGTGAAAGCTCTCAGTTCATGTGGCTCGTACCAACAACAAAAAAACACTCGCCATTTTGTTATTAGATCTAGTTGTTCTTCTCAGTCCCTCATATGCCCTGATCCGAGGGGTCCTGTCAGACCTACATATGCCCTGATCCCAGGGGTCCTGTCAAGACTTTTGAAAGTTGCCCAAGGAGCCCAACACAGCACACTCGCCAAACCGTTACGACATCTTTGCCTTGGTCTTAAAATGGGACTAGTCTACGTGCCTTTCTGACGATAGGGAATCAAATGTCTTTGTTTGTCTGTGGTGGGGGCGAGGCGGGGGTGTTGATCTGTTTTCATTTTTTGGGGTTTTTTTTTTAGCTGGCGGGTTTTTTGGGGGGTTTTGTTTTAGGTAGCGAGAGAGAGAGAGAGAGTTCTAGAATAATAGAGAAAAGAGAGAGTTGTAGAAGAGTAAGAGAGAGAGAGAATTAGTAGAGACAGACAGACAGTATGACAGACAGACAGACAGACAGACAGAGACAGAGACAGCGACAGACAGAAAGAGACGTGAGTAGGTGTGTTTTTTCTGAAAAGGCTATCCCTAGTAGTAGTAGTAGTAGTAGTAGTAGTAGTAGTAGTAGTAGTAGTAGTAGTAGTAGTAGTAGTAGTAGTAGTAATAGTACTAGTAATAGTAGTAGTAGTAGTAGTAGTAGTAGTAGTAGTAGTAGTAGTAGTAGTAGTAGTAGTAGTAGTAGTAATTGTTGATGTTGTTGGTTGTCGTGGTGGAGGTGGTGGAAGATGGCGGTGGTTGTAGCGTTAGTGGTGTTGCTGTTGCTGTTATCATTGTTGTTGTAATACATGTAGTTAATAGTAGTAGTAAGTAGTAGTAGTAGTGATAGTAGTAGTAGTAGTAGTAGTAGTAGTAGTAGTAGTAGTAGTAGTAGTAGTAGTAGTAGTAGTAATAGTAGTAGTGGTAGTAGTAGCAGTAGTAGTAGTAGTAGTAGTAGTAGTAATAGTAGTAGTAATAGTAGTAGTAATAGTAGTAGTAGTAGTAGTAGTAGTAGTAGTAGTAGTAGTAGTAGTAGTAGTAGTAGTCGTAACAGTAGTAGTCCCCAGTCTAGTAATAATGAGTAGCAACAGCAATAGCAATGGTATTAGTAGTAATAGTAGTAGTGGTAGTAGTAGTAGTAGTAGTAGTAATATTAATTGTAGTTGTAGTAGTAACAGTAGTAGTAGTAGTAGTAGTAGTAGTAGTAGTAGTAGTAGTAGTAGTAGTAGTAGTAGTAGTAGTAGTAGTAGTAGCAGTAGTATTAGCATTCTCAGGGATCGTAGTTAGCTCGGTTGGTAACACGCTTTCTTTTCATGGTGACGGGTGCAGAGGTCGCGGGTTCGATCCCCATGGTGGCCAGGATTTTTTCTGTCTATTTCTTGTATTTGTCTCGTCTCTGTTCCTACGGGGCTTTCATATTTTCGGATGTCATTACCTTCACTAGTAGTAGTAGTAGTAGTAGTAGTAGTAGTAGTAGTAGTAGTAGTAGTAGTAGTAGTAGTAGTAGTAGTAGTAGTAGTAGTAGTAGTAGTAGTAATAGTAGTAGTAGTAGTAGTAGTAGTAGTAGTAGTAGTAGTAGTAGTAGTAAATAGTAGTAGTAGTAGTAGTAGTAGTAGTAGTAGTAGTAGTAGTAGTAGTAGTAGTAGTAGTAGTAGTTTTCGTTCTTTCTTTATCAGTTTCCAATCTACCTTCCTGTGTGTGGATAGTATTAGTAGTAATATTAGTAGTAATAGTAATAATACATGAAGTAGTAGTATTACTAGTAGTAGTAATAGTAGTAATAGTAATATTAATAATAGTAATTTCATTTTCAGCCTACATTTTCATGTATACACGTCAGTACCACCAGAACTCACTCTAAATTGTGCCTTTTAAGAATTTTACATGGCGTGTTTGTTTTCGTTTTGTTTGTTTTGTTTTAATGTCAGGCTGGAATCGAACCTCAAACATCAAAATATTGACCAAAGACCTTTTAGTTCAAACAGCCTTTGGTCCCAATGATAGGAGCAAAGGATCTCGCCGTAATGAGAAGCGGTTGTCAGCTTACAAAGCTATGTAAAT
>JAXRKP010001361.1:105000-110000 GCA_037039925.1 Doris montereyensis | reverse complement strand
ACACACAAGTTTGTCATATATTGATTCTGATTCTTTTTAGTTTTTCATTTAGATAAGGAGATATAAACTTAAAGGTATCGTTAAGAATTTAATAAAGAATTTGGATGTGAAAACAATCTTTAACTGCTTCTTTGTAGGAGTCATCCCAGAGAGCCTGAAAGTGACGAAAATTCAGACATCAGAGACGTCAATACTTTTAATTTGGGATCCACTTTCAACAGACATTTTAGATTACGTCAAGTCAATAAGTGTGATTTACAGAAAATCGCCTTCAAACAAAATGCACAAGTAAGATTAGATTTAATTTAGATTTGATATAGGCAGACGACTTCGTTTTTATTTTCAAATTTGATGGGTTTGCTCAAAATAATATTTGAACAAATATATATTTTGTCGTAAATACTTCATTAGTCCATTGTTTTGCATATCAGGACAGTTGTACTCGTCCTCGTCTATAATGATTAAGAAATGTACAGTGTAATGCCCAGACATGGCATTAAACAAATCAAAATAACAGCCCTATTTTTTACTTCACTTAATTTGTGTTGTCATTCTACAGTTGTGCTTGCATTTCATAATATGCCGGTAATAATATGTACAGTACATATTCACTTGAGCTATAATAAGTAGTTGTTTTATTATTATTAACGTTATATTTTTCCCACAGGGAAATATCTGTCCGCGGAGCTCCCTTTAGCAAAGTTGACAGATTTGTCTCCAGGTGACCATTACAAAGTGTTGGTTCAAGTCGTGTTGTTCTCAGGGGATGTAATCGTGTCCCAAAATTTGGATGTACAAACTGAAACATATTTGAGTAAGTGCTATAAAATTGACAGAGTTGTTATTTAGTAAGTTATGCACAAAACCGAATTTGTTCACTGTCTTAGCTCCTTGCATTAATTTTTTGTACATTTTCTTTCTTTGGACAATATATAAGCATCAATTTACGACTGAATTTCAACATTGATTGAAGTAATTTTAAAGATGAACTCAAAATGATGATCAGCGTTTTACAAAAAGCTTATTTAAAGACTTATTGTTGATTTACTCAATCGTAGTAATTAGAACGTATACATCTGATTTGTAGAGAGTAAAGAAAAATACCCATATTCATTACTGAGCCAAGGGCAATAATCTGGAGCAGAGTCTATTTGGCACGATGTGGTAGTTTGCCATTGCGTCCCATTCATAGTGCTTTTATGTTCGCCAAATCTGAAGAGCCCTAGCTACTCATTGTCTAAAGACTCATGGAAAGTTTGCCCGGACTGAGAATCGAACTCAGATTTCTTGTCAGGCTCTCTACCAAACTAAACTGAGCCACCGGCGCCTCTGCTCTATATATTCACCAATAATCTGCATGAGATATGTGTCTGGAAATGAAAAACAGATTCAAACTGGGCAAGGGGGGGGGGCGGAGGGGGGGGGGTTATAATACACATGTAAATAAAAGCAATTGGTCATTTTGGACACAAAACTCACTTTGAAAGCAAAACAAACTTATTTTCTTTAGTAAAAAAAAATGCTTTCATTTCATTTCACTCAAGTGTAATTGATGATAACTAAGTGTATCTTTTTCTGTTGATAAAGCTCATCAGAGATCTGACAAAGATTTGCTGATTCCTCTTGTGATCACCTGCGTAGTAGCAGCAGCAGCACTTTGTTTTTGTGTGGTTCTCTATTGGAGGAAAAAGTCAAAGAAAGATGGCAATAGAGGATTTGAAAACAAAACGTTTGGAGTAAGTGCCTCTTATTATTTTATATGTTTAACCTGTTTGCTCTCAAGTTTTTTGGGTTTTTTTTTTGCAGGACTACTTCTTCTGTGTTGGATGTTTTGTTGTCTTGGGTGTAAGGTGTGTAAGGTGTTTTGTATGTCATGCTCTGTTGGATGAATTATGTTCTGTGGCACGTTTTGATGTTTGGTAGTGTTGAGTCTTTTAGTGTGTTCGATATTATGTTGAGGGTTTTGTCAGTGTTTTCTTATTCATTTATCTATTTACTTATTTGTTGATTTATTTATTTATTTATTTATCTATTTATTTATTCATTCATTCATATTTATTGATCTATTTATTTATTCATTCATTCATATTTATTTATCTATTTATTCATTCATTCATATTTATTTATCTATTTATTCATTCATTCATATTTATTTATCTATTTATTCATTCATTCATATTTATTTATCTATTTATTCATTCATTCATATTTATTTTCTATTAAAGGTTGATACTGAAGTGTGGGTCTGCTGGTATTTTTTGTATGTATTTGTTTGTACGGAGGAGGGTGAGTAGGTGGGTGGGTGGATGATAGATGGATGGATGGATGGATGGATGGATGGATGGATGGATGGATGGATAGATAGATTGATGGATAGATAGAGTAATAAATAGAGAGACAGATCCATACAGAAAAACATAGATGAAATTCAATCCTGTCAAAACATCATTTAATTGCCTTTGTTCGATAAAATAGTAAGATTTTAATCTGAACTCGTTTTCTTCTCATATTGTCAGTGTAATTTCTTATGCAGCCTTCAATCAATTCTTTTGTTTGATTGACCTCTTTTATTCTTTTTGTACATTTTATGTTATGGGTTTTATTTAACGTTTAAGTAAAAAAAAATTATCAAATAGATTTATACGAGAAGGAAAGGGAGAGAGAGAGAGAAGGAGAGAGAAGGAGAGAGAGAGAGAGAGAGAGAGAGAGAGAGAGAGAGAGAGAGAGAGAGAGAGAGAGAGAGAGAGAGAGAGAGAGAGAGAGAGAGAGAGAGAGAGAGAGAGAGAGAGAGAGAGAGAGAGAGAGAGAGAGAGAGAGAGACAGACAGACAGACAGACAGACAGACAGAGAGAGAGAGAGAGAGAGAGAGAGAGAGAGAGAGAGAGAGAGAGAGAGAGAGAGAGAGAGAGAGAGAGAGAGAGAGAGAGAGAGAGAGACAGAGACAGAGACAGAGACAGAGACAGAGACAGAGACAGAGACAGAGACAGAGATAGAGACAGAGGTAAACAAATAGGCAGGCAGGCAGACAGGCAATCAAGCAGACGGGAAGAGACAGACGTAGAAAGGCATAGATAAAGGGACGTATTAAAGCAGTGTGGAGAAGATAGGACATTCATATACTGGCGTTACATTAGCAGACACACAGAGGTAGAAGAAGGAAATGGTTTGAGTAACTGGTGTATGCTAGCAGAAGAATAAATAGATATTTAAGTTAGTAGAAAAACATATTTTTCAGCACATTTATATGATTTGGAAGAAGTAGTTGTAGAAAATGTTTAAACGCTTCATTTTAGTTTCCCTAAAAACTGATTGAGCATATCTATTAAAAAGACAATGAGTTTTATTTGTCATTTTATAAGTAAATATTTCCTCACTACATGAATATCTATTTGCTCTTATGTTTTCAGATACAACTTGAAAATAGTTCTGACATAGGCCCAAGTGCCAATACATCAAGCAACTGACTAGGAAGACGAGAAAAATTCGCCATTGAATAGAGAATCTACTCTCAGCTGTTCTGAAGAAAGCATTATGCATATTAATGAAGGGAGAATTATTGTTATCTTTGTTTTGATCCAATCAACATTTTAATATGGTATAAATGCATTTTTCGCGTTACAGTTGAAATGAAAGATGGTAATTTGATACTTAAGTGTTATTAGAACATAATATAATAATGTCCTTATTTTGTTATTGCATAATGAAATAAATGGCCAGCTACAAGGCTTCTGAATGTATCCTATTATTTAAACAGTTTCACTTTATTGTGATATTTTCAAAGTTTTGTCAAGTCTGGTTCAATTAAGAAGGAAAAAAAGAAGAAAAATAGGCAGTTGATATTTGGTCAGGTTTTGACTTTCTGTCTATGGTAAATTTCATAATTCGATCAAAGTTAACATCAAAATAATTATTGTTTCTGTAGCAGGCCAATCAAGCATATTCATTGTGCTTCTTTGATAAAGATGTGTGCTTATTTGCCTCTGATTTTATTCTTATATATAAATGTGTGTTGTTCTTTTCAAGTTTAATCCCAACAGTGAAAAAAAGGAAAAAAATGTTTCAGATTTCTTCATTCGCCAATCCCCCGAAAAGGTGTACTTTAGACGTTCACCAATCCCCGAAAATGCGTACTTTAGAAAAGATCTTTCATGTAAACGTAAGGAAATTGTTTACAAGAACAAAAGAATTAAGAAAATTAAATCTTATGTTATTAAACCATTTAGAAATGGGAAAATACATGCACTATATTTGTACTTTATTTTCCAAAATTACGCTTTGGCGATTTATAACTCGCTGTGATGAATTTTCTAAAACGAATACAAAAGACGAATCCATATTTTTATGACGTATTTCTGCGTCACTTTGCGAAATATTGCACTTTTAAATTTGTTATTTCATTTATGAAATGTGTTGAGAAAACTATCAGGGCCTTTTGATGACTACGCATCTAACTTAATGTATATATGTTGCCTAATTGTAACATTCATCATGAAATCATAATATTTTTTTATCATGTTTCAATGTTAAATTTTGTTTTTCGATGCTGAAGTTTCTTTGTTAATGGCTTCTCCCTTTCCTTGTTATTTCTACTTTACACATGAAGTAAAAAGAATTTTTTGTGTGTTTATTGTGCGAAAGAAATGATGATTTAATAACGCTCTTAATGTTTTTTTCTTTATGCAGTACATCTGTTCTTCGTTATCATCAAGCAAAGATTATCATAATAATCCTGTGTTAAGACTTAAAATACCTGTGCTTTCGTATCTTAATCGGTTTCATGTTCATTGCATTCTACGCATCTCTCTCTCCATAATTAGCTGCTCGTAGATTATGTAGCTAACTTAAGCAGTTGTCATTGTTGTTGTTTTTGTTTTTCTATTATCTTCTCAGTATTGATGTGTACCCAGAATATTTTATTTCTCATCTTTCATTTTGACTGACTGATGTGTTTTAATAATTCATTTGAGAAAGGCTTTGTGTGAAAGGACATTTTGATGTGT